>KL278274.1:0-31532 GCA_000699545.1 Podiceps cristatus | reverse complement strand
GGGAAAGAGGCACCCCTCTACCAGTTTGACTTGATATCTCAGGAGGAATGCACAGAGCTTTGTCTTTCAACAGTTGATGAGCCAGTTGAGAGTTTATGGGCAAGGATCAGAGGACAAACTAATGCAAGTGATGTTATAGCAGGCATCTACCAGAGACTGCTTGATCAAGAAGATGAAGCCCACAAAGTCTTCTTTAGGCAACTGGAGGAGGAAGCCTCATGATTATTGCACTCAGGGGAACCACCTGACATCTGCTTGAAGGGCAATATGGCTTGGCACAAGCAACCCAGGAGATTTCTGGTGTGTGTTGACAATACTGGGTCAATGCAGGTGACAGGAATCCAGCTACAGAAGATGCTCAGCTGATTCTGTTACTCACAAAGAAGAACTGGTTGAAAATGTAAAGATCAAGAGTCTCATCTGCAATGACCATGAGACTGTGGTTTTAAAATCCTAAAATAAGCACGCAAATGTTTGCTCAGGTATCTGCTTGGCAGGATCGTATGTGAGACTACCATGAAGAGCAAAGGGGACCCAAAGAGCTGTCTGATTTGCTAGGACAACCTCCTAAGAGTGCAAGAACTATCCATGCTGATGTGCAGGAAGATGAGCAAGCATGGCAGAAGCCTAGTATGGATAATGGTCAACTGATCTCAAACACAAACAGGAAGGGGCTACCCAGGAGGAAAAGTGAGACACTGTCCAAGCCTGCAGGGACAGATGCAGGAAAGACAGCGCTCAGCCAGAGTTGAAACTATTGAGGGATGTGAATGGTGACAAGAAAGGCTTCTCTAAGTAGATGGAAAGTAAAAGTAAGTCTAAGAAAAATGTGGACCCATTGGTCAATGGGGTAGGGAATCTAGTGATAAAGGACATGGAAAGGCTGAGGTACTCTATTTACAGGCAGTGTTTGTCCTTAGGCATCTCAGGTCCTTGAGCCTGAGGGTCTTGAGAGAAGGAAGAATAACCCATGGTACAGTAAGCTAGAGTGCTTCAAAAAGTTGGACATTCACAAGTCCATGGATCCATATGGACCTGGCTGATGTTACTAAGCAGCCACTTTCTATCATCTTCAAAATGTTATGGTGTTTGTGAGAGAATCCTGATAGCTGCAGAGAAATAAACTGTAGTTCGAGAGGCAAAGGGCACAAGCTGGGACATGGGAAGTTCCAGTCAGATATAAGGAAACAGATTCTCACTGTGAAGGTGGTCAAACACTGGAAAGGGCTGTCCTGAGAGAGTGTGGAATCTCCATCCCTGGAGATATTCAACACTCATCTGGACACAGCCTTGAACAACCTGATCCAAGTGGACCTGCTTTGAATTAGACTATGTAGCCCCCAGTAGTCCATTTGAACCTATATTATTGTATGGTTCTACAATTCTGCATTTAGTTTCCATGTTGAATATTAGATGCATGGAAAAAAGTAAATGAAAAATAGTTGCTATATCCTGCTCTGTATCACAGACCTATTCAATGAAATGGATCTACATTCTAGTAAAAAAGTAGCTTCTGTTATTTTACCAGATTGTTAGGATTTTTAAACGTAATGTTTGTTACAGTGAAGTTAGGTTATCTTTATATTTTAGAACAATTCTTAAGAACTAAAATTCAGATTCTTGATCTTAATTTTCTAAAGTACTCTGCAAATTGTGAAATGGAGACTACAGAAAAAAACCCCTATTGTTTACTTATTTATTATTATTTAATATCCTCCTCAGATTGTGTTCTCAGACTGAATTACATCAATAGCAAGATTAATACCTCTTGAACCATCACAGACATCAAGTTAACAGATATCTGCCATTCTTTATGCAGACAAACCTTTGAGTGTGATAAGAGACTTCATTGCTGTGTTCCTTAGATTTTTGCCAATGGCAGAACAAAAAATACAAGTTGGGAATTCAGATGCTGTTCCAATCATGCTATTCACCTCTGAATTGGCACATTTCTTTTATTTGAAGTTCTTTAAATAAGAAATTCAGCCTATGGAAGGCACTTGAAATGGAGTATCTTTAGACTAAATAAAAAGAAGTTACCAAATTTATAAGCATTAGAAAATGGATTACTGAAATAGGAAGTTTTAGACAAAAAATAATTAACAATGCTACCACCTACACTTCTAATACCGTGCTTTCCTCAGTTTTCCTCAAGATATTCCAGGTCACCTCACTGTTTAGAGGATAAAGAATGGTTTAGTGTTTCAAATTTACTCCACCTAAATCACTGTAGCCATTTGATTAAATGAATGGTAAGAGCCATTCAGCAAGAATGTAAGATGTCTACTATAACACTTCTTCAAAAAGAGCTGATAAGAGTCCAATATTTATAAAACTTGGTGAAATATTTGGAGATTAAATTGCACAACAGACAAGGACAAAACAGAGGAAGACTGGAAGGAAAGGTAATGTCCTAGAGAAGTATCAGCAATGTTTAGTAAATGTGTTTTCTCAACTGAGCCTGATCAAGGGTTCCTTCTTTTTCAAAGTGTGATATATTATACAGTACTGTTTACAACACTCCGAAAAAGTTGTTCCAGAGACTCAGGAAACTAATATTCAGCTTATTGGGAAGTATTATTAACCAGCTAGTAAATGGTGTAGTACTTTAACACACATAATTTTGTAGCATACTACCATATCTATAGCCATGAACAATAAACAAATTAAAGCCCAAATGTTAATATCCTAGTGACGGCAATATGTAGAGCCCGATCCAAATTTTAGTGGAAGCAAGTTCAATGACTGTCACAGGCATAGATCAGATAATTCTTGCACCACAGCAATGCTCAGAAGAGTTCATGATTCATTTGGCCAAATATTATTCATTCTGATGTTTCTAAATAGCTGACCAGTCAGTGTGATCAAAAATACCTGAGAAAGAAAAAGAGGCGAGTTAAAAACCACAAAGAAAGTGTCGATACTCACTCATGACAATCTGACTGATAACCTAGCTCCTATGAATGACAGTGCAGAAGGATAGAAAGGAGAATGATCAGGACATGTGCCTAAAGACACAAGCTGAATCCTCTGCTCTGGCACAGGTTTGCTGTGTGACCTCCAGCAAGTCACTTGTGCCCACATTCACGGAAGTATCTTGAAATCTATTTCAAGTAGCACATAATTCAGCTAAATGTTAAGTGTTTTAGTGCCCTATGAATTCTAATATGGTTGGACTCGATGATTCTATGATTCTGGGTCTTAACCTCTTGAATGGGAATAACAGCTCTTTCCCACCTGACAAGAAGGTGTCAATGATAGTACACTGAAGATCATGAGACACTCACATACTGCGCTAGTGAGGATTAAGTGAGTATGAATAAGAAAAATTTTCATTACTTAGCAGGTCCACACCATAGCCAGAATATTTTACCTACATAACTCTATGGGAAGGTACTACATATGGTAAACTTAAAATAGATGATACTTTTAATTCTCTGAGTAAAAATTAACTAGTCTCATTTTCAACGTCACAATTTTGGATCTTGTCAAAAATTCTTCTGCCTGCTTGATGATACTCAACCTTCAGGGTGTCTGTGGAGTGAACAATTGATTCCTGTTGTCATTATTCATATGATTTTGGTTTGATCTTGAAAGCTTTATTCCTTTTTACCCAATAAAATTTTCTCGCAGAGGCATTTCATGATTTTGTATTGTTTGATTTAGCATATTCATGGACTAGGTTCTATGCAAATAGAGGACAAAAGAGGTCTTTTGCTCCACATATTTTACATTCTTTTTAACTGCTTCCCGTCTTTGCAAAGTTGTTTGCTTTCAGAAGTCAGGTCAAACATTTAATTCAACAAACTTCTGACATCAGCATCTGTGATGGTGCTTGAATACATGGGAGTTTGTTGGTAAATGGTGTTTGATCTTACTTCTAATTAAAACTGGTGGAAAGCTTTACAAAATTTCAGAGAATGTGCCAAAGCCAAATAGCATCGAATTGATTTTTACCCCAGCAGAAAATCAATATTTTGTGATTTTTTGCTTAAAAGTACTCTTACCTGTGTAATTAGCAGGCCGATAGCAATTGCAGTTAAGATCAAAACATTGTTTTCAAACCATGTATTTAAATATTCTTCACATCCCTAAACAAGTACAGATGAACAGATTTCAAGAAAAATCATTTTAAGTTTTGAATTCATATTGCATCTTTATGAGAACAGATTTTTAAAATATATAGAACTTTCTGCATGTTATGATGGGTTCTGATATTTACTTTCCAGAAAGCAAATACATCAGTGATGTGTACTGTGGAGAGTTAGCTGTAACTTTTTTTAAATTATCTGAACTAAACAGATTGTTCTTAAGTAGATCTGATATTTTTGTATGGAAATGTTCCCGAGCTTGTGACTTAATCAAAAGGGAGTTTGCTTTTATGTGAATATAACTGAGAGATCACCTTACAAGTAAAACGTTTGAAAGAATATTTTCAAGTTTTCACTGATTCTCATGCATTATGCATCCTGAAATGGACATGCATATTTTCCAGATTACAGTCTATGCTTATTATATTGCTTTTTAAAAATAAATTCTAAATTATTACATAGCTTAAAATAGCTATAAATATAACAAAACATATAAATAAATGCTTTCTATACTTAGAAGTGATCTTTTAATAATGACAAGGGTTTTTAGAAATAAGGCACAATTACAAACTGATGAGCAAAGGAAAACAATACCAGATGCTTTTTGACAACATACTTTCTATTATTTACTCTCCTGCATCGTCAAGAAATGACCTTTGTCTACTGAATTTTTGTTTTCACTGGATGGTTTATAGAAGAGAGTAATATATATCACTTTGATCTAGTTTTTTATTACCAGGTGATGATATCTGATGGTCCTATGCAAACTAGTCCCTTGATATTACAGATGTAAATGCTAACATGAACTAGTCTCAGAAAACACATCTCATATTTCAATGCCTTGCTCACTCCTCTTATCCTGTAAAGTATTAGAGATGCTCTGGAAACAGATAATACAAACAGGTGAAGATGTTGCTGACAGTCTGTAAGTAATGAATAGTAATTACTATTCATTACGTACTATTCAGAATGTACTGTATACTTTTTATATACTGCCACTTTCCATTGTCATCATTGATTTGCACAGCGTGGATTTCTGAATGCCAAGATGCTTACTAATTCTCAAACCACTACTAAATATCCCTGTGATATTGATCAGACACAATTCCTGTTTTCTGGAAGTATCCTTATTTAGAACTGCCTACATGGCTGACACCTGACTAGTAAAAACCAAGGCTTCAGAGTGACCAAAGACAAAACAATGAATATTATTAATGCTTTGGCATTTGTAAGCCAAGTCTTGGTGGAAAACGCGTTTTGCACATTTTTTCCAAAGTTCATTTAGTAGCAAAATTTACATTCAAGATAAGTTTTTTATTTCTTACCATAGTGTATGTTGAATCCCTTGGGACATCACAAAACCATTCCTTCAGACTAGATTTTGTGCATGAACATGGGATCTGAGTACTATTTTCCTTGTTATTATTCCTTTCCCACTGTGTGACATTGTATCTTCCACAGCATTCCATCTAGAATAGAAATTCTGTAACTTGGTAACTCCAACAGCTATAAATTTTCACCCCAATGAGTGCTAGCTGTTTGATTTAGTTGATTAAATTAGCTAGATGATAGTTTCCCTCTGTGTTCAGTAGAGAGAGGTTCTGCAGGGGACCATTCACCCTTTCGTATGTATCAGTTCCTATGATATGCACTGGATAGTACAGATTTAAGAACAGTATGATCTTAAAATATTGTTTTGAAAGGAACTCACTTTTAGACTCTAAATTATTCCAGAACACATGTAAATAGAAAAAATAAAAATTAAAAACACGGATTAAAGCAAAACATTTTGACTGTCACCTTCCAAAGTAATTTCAGTGTAGAAATTTTGTGTAAGCAGTAAGCTATACTAAGGATGTGCTCACTGTGAAGTACAACAAAAAGAAGAAAGAAAACTATACATTATTGGAAACAACATAATGAATGTTGTTTCATAATGAATGCAGTAAAAGGGGATAGATTTTATAAAACATATTTTAATAAATAAAAGTAAAAGCACAGACACTGTTTTACTCTGATCTAGACACTCAAATAAGGAACAGATTTTGAAAAATTTTATTTATCCTTTTGTCACTTCTAATGTCATATTTGCAAAATTTTTCCACTCTTAACAAGAGAGCTTTAGAAAATCTCCCTATTTCAATTTATGTTTTAACAGCAATTGACCTCTTGTGACTACATAGCTCCAACTTGAAGCACAAAGCAAATACTGTGCCCTGTTCAAATGGATCATCAGCTAGCTCTGCCTGATAATCTATTTCAATACCAGTAACACAAAAACAAACAAAACCATCAAACAGCCTGGAGAATGGAATTCTTGTCATGTAGGAAATTCCAGCAGTTTTCCATTCTGAATCAGGATGAAACCTCAGAAATGTCTGAATTGTTTTGTGGAATGAAAAGTCTGCCATATTTTAGCTCAGAGATGCTAAATAAAAGCATCTCATTTTCATGTTTTGAAGACTCAATCCAAGATATACTGCTTCTAAATTTTGAAAAATTAGATGATAACTTAACCAAAACTGTCTTTTCTTTGTAAAAGCATTCAATTTCAACAACTCTGTAAGTTCAGTTAATCACCAGCTTTAAGCAGTACATTAAATATTATCAAGAATATATATAAAACTATAGTTCTTCTCTAGTGCTATTCATGATCTTGAGCTTTTTATTTTTCTCACAGCAGATGCCAATGATATTGTAAAGAGCTGGAAGCATGTAACACAAGACCTGGGGATGGCATTCATTCAAAAGTGTGATTACAGTTCACCTTGGCAGATTTGGTATTTTATCTGGCTTAGATACCAACAGCAAAATATCCACAGGACTTTGAGATCTGCCACAATTTAAACGTGCCTGCCAGAGCAGGTAGTGGGTAGGTTGCTTTTCTGAAATCTGTCCTCCTGCAACAGTTCAATAAAACTGAGCTTAAGTATACCAGCACATAGTCTAGCCGCACCATTGACATAATGAGGTCACCATTCATCACTAGAGAAATCACGAATGCAATGAGAGGAAGACTGGATTTTCCAAGAACAGATTTTAAATATACATTATAAATGCATTTGTAATCTTGAGTCTAGACATCATATATGCCTTGTGAGCTATCTGGAATCATAAATTATCAGTCTTCAACATCTGTCAAGAATACATAACTTACCTCTGCAAGAATTCATGTTAAGGGACTCATAGCTGGTCTATGGAAGTATATTAAACTACATTAAACCATTAAGCTGTAGTGTCTGTAATTAAAAGCTTATGATACAGAATTAATTTGGAGGGTGGATAGCAGACCACTGGTCAAAAACGTTGCTAACAACTTCCAAAATAATTGATCCCATACAAATACTTTGAAGAACTTTTCTGAAAAAGGAAACAAATTACATGCTGACAGGCCACAAAAATTATTATGATTAATAATTAAGTATGTGTGCTGAAAGTATTGATTTGCAAGCTCCTTTGAGGCTTTAAGCATTATTTCTGAGAGTCTCAGCGCAATACCTATTCAAATGCTCTGCTTTGACCTCAGAGCATCTCTGCTTGTCCATGGTTCAGGTCAGTCTTGAGACCTAAGCAGACCGAGTGGTTTATGATATTTAGCACTGTCGAAGATATTAGGAATCCCATCGGGTTTTTTTCAGCTTCAGTAAACTTCAGTGACCAGAACTGTCTGCTCCTTTGTACATTGACAAGTCCTTCAAAAGCCTGACCTCGTCCATAATAATCCATATAATAACAAGGAAACTGCACACCCTCATCAGATATTAGGAGTGGATCTTGAAAAATTAATCCTTTACTAAAGGAGTTGCTTTTTAAAGTAAGTTCTGATTAGTATAAATATTTTTTGATTGACGCAGTATTTTGGGGGTGATATTTTGTGGGTTTTTTCCTTACGTTGTGCTGCACAGCATTCAGAATGTTCCACACGGGTTCCTGTTCAGCCAGACTCTCATTTCCGTATTCAGAAATAACTTCATCAATTCTGTTGTTCCATTGATCGTGGACCTGTTCATAAATATTTATAGCATTTGTTATATGCATATTGATAAGCGTGTGGATGGATAGTACAATCCTTGATCTTTTATTGATATTCAGGTTTCTTAAATGGTTACTTGCAAGCAGCAGCATTCTAATCAATTTACTGAATATGACCTAAGATATGTCATAGCACTTGCACTAATGGGAAAGTTGAAAGCAAAAGGAGAAGATAAATGAAGCGACCCAAATCACATACATAGCACAGGCAGACACAAGGTTATTAACTCAAAAGGAGCCAGAAGAGCCAGGGAACATAGTTTAGATGCACATGATCAGTCGTAAAATACTTAATCCTACCTCTCATTTTTAATAAGCACAGCACCATATAACAATAAGCACAAAACCAAAACTGATTCTACACCTAATGTGATACAAACTTGAGTGAGCACCATACAGTCTGGCCAGGACGTGCATTGCTTTGGGCTAGGGGAGTTAGCAGCTAATGTTGGCCCTAGATAAGGCATTTTTGCAGAGACTGTTAAACAGTAATTGAAGTGGACAAGATGATCACAAATAGTGTGATTATAGAGAGTGTAGCAGGGAATACATGCAGAGGAGAACTCCCAGGCCAGTGAAAGGTTTCGTTACAAAATGAGAAAAAAATGAGGCTTCTCCAACTAATTCCCCTTGCTACACCCATCCTAAAAACAAAATCCCTGTGTTAAGCTTGCACAGTGAATGCTGATGTTTCCACCATTTATTATACTTCAGCAACACCTAATTACAGTTGAGCTCAAGTACAATTACAGTTGATATAAAATAAGTTTAACTGCAATCTTTCAACAAATTTCCTAGCACAAATAGCTGACTCCAGAATTCATCATTCCCAACAGTTCAAATCTTTCAATATGTAAAATCTTCATATAAAACAGGGAGGACTCCATCATTATATATTAACATTTAATAAAGAAATCTTGATGATACAGACTCACTTTGATGGTGTAAAACTAATTTATTTGTGGTGTAGCCTGCCTGAATAGCAGCAGGATTTGGAGAACTGTAAGAACCTTATGAGACCAGTGTCATGGGAGGTTTCCTCAAACCATAGATTTTGGAATTATGGAATTTGGTACAGATTACCTTCCATATAATACCATGAGGAGTGCTCAAGCTATTGGAGTTGCTTTATGTAGAAAACTGAATGACAATAAAGTTTCAAAGTAGTACAGTTACTAGCAACAAGAGCTATGTTGGTATTTATTGTTGCTTCCCAGTGTTAAAAGCAAAGATACATACTCCTTATATTAGATCTCTACCTGGACCTAAAATACAGGCTCACACAATAAAATTATTAATTCATTAGCATACATTGCATGCCATGATACTGACTCCTACTATCAATTGCACAGTGGACTAATGTTATTACCTTCTAGCAGACACAGGTTAGTATCTAATGCTTTCTCCTACCTCTGCTGATGTCCAGGAAAGAGGGACTTTCTGGGTCGTCACTCAAAAGGAATAAAGTTATCCCTTACACTGTTGATTCCACATTCCTGAACAGCAAGGGTATGTTTTGTTGCAGAAGAGAAACTGGAAATATATTTCCATGCAATCTCCTTTACAACTATTGAACCATGCTGAATTTCTCAAATTAAGTTTTCCACATCTTCTGCTATGCCTAGTCATCATGTAGAATATTCAAGTTCAAACAAATGGTGATACAGCATACAGTGACAACAGACTAATAGATTTTTTTTTTAATTAATTGCAAGAAACATTTTGAAATCATCAGCAGTCTTCACATGATTTATTTACATACCTCTTCTTTCTTCACGAATACCAGCACTGATATTGCCATCTGGGTAACAAACACCAGGATCTGAAAACTCATGTACTGAAAACAAACAAACAAACAAACAAAATATATATATATAAACATAACACTGAACCAGTGAGAAATACAATAAAAATTTCCAGAAGCTCATGTATAATCCTTCATGACTTTTATTTAAAGTTATTCCAACAAAAATAAGAAATATTTTTTCCTGGAAACCCTCGGAAAGGGACATCATAGTCTATGAGGCAGGCTTTAGGCAAGGCACAACTCATTGTTTTGGCCTTCAAGACAAAGCCATAACTTTCTTGGAAGTAAAGAACAAAAGCTGTTGTTAAGCAGCTGTGTGTCACTGAAGAAAACTCTTATTTCATTATTTCCTGTTTGAATTATCATGGTACCTAACTCTCACACCTAGTTAAGGGCTCCTTTGAGCTATAAGAGGCATAAATTTAAAAAAAAAAAAAAAAAAAAGATAGTTGATTTTGTTCATTTTCAGTGAGACCAAATTTTTATCCACAGTAGCTAGATATTGTGATATTAGGTACTTCTGTGGAAGCTGGAAATGAGACACTTCTTACTTTTTCATCATTTAATAAAACGTGAGGCAATCACTACATGCCTAGGGCAGCAGCAGAAAGGAAGAAGCAACACGATTCCTGGTTATAGCACCTGGGCTCCTCTCACCGCTGTGCCGATTACTTGTAGTGCTCAACAAATGAACCAGTACAACAGCTCTCTGCTTCAGCCTTCTCATAGTCTAAAAAAAATCACTCAAAAAGGATGACAATAAACAAAAAAAAAAAAAAAAGGAAAAAATGTCATCAAAGTGATCATGAGAATGTATAGTTACGGTGTATTTTTTCAGGAACCAAAGTGTTCTTCCCTTAAAAAGCAGGAATTGTATAAAAATAGGGAGTATCCAAGTGTGTCTACATAGTTAACAATTTTTTAATCATACTCTCAGTTTCAATACTGTAGCCATACTGTAGCTCCTTGTGCCTTCAACCTGCAATATTTTAGGACAGGCTTTTATTTATTACTTCAGCACATACTAAGCATGTGAACACATACTGCATAATTTCAATACTAAATTAATTTAAACCCTCTAAGTTAATAAATACAATGGTTAAAATCTTTGCTGCATCAAACTTCAAGCGTTTTGTGATTGAAAACATCCATGCAGTGACATGGAAGGATCTTCAGTTTTGTTCAGATGTCATTTGAGCCAGGACTTTATCTAAAAATATCTTTCTAACAGCAGATTTGTTAAGCACTGTATGTGAAAATCACAACATCAAGACAGGATCACAGTTTTCATGCACACAAAACTCCCTTTCATTTTACGAGAAGTGGAGTCTGATTTACACTTACCGTTACTAGTAGATATTTCATTTCCTTCACACTTCCAAGGTATCCCACGGCTGATGTAAAAATAATAACAGATCCAATTCCAAGTAACATACAAGAAATATATGGCACTAGCTGGTTCTCACCTGAAGAAACTGTAACACAGTGCATTCATACTGTTACTTCACTGGGGTTTTTTGAGATTTCCACTTACAAAGCCTATTCTACAAAAACAATTAAACCTTGTAATGTCATTACTGAAAGGATAGAAATAGTAAAACGATAAAGGGGTATTATTATTACTTATGCTAACCACAGTCACAGAAAGAAAAAAATATATTTTCAAAAATTCAAAGGATGGTAACAACATATGAGATGTAAACAGAACATACTCAATTGAATAATGTGAACCACTCACAATGAAATCAAAGAACAATTAAAAGTTCACGGAAGTTTTCTGCTTGCCAAAATTAGTAGGACATGTACAAATCCTATGTGGACATAGATATATTTCTCATTAAATCCAGACTCAGATTCAATGCTATCTTCCCTCTTTGTAACTGGCCAAATTCCCCTTTCCACTTCAACTATTTTTGCATAGATATGGAAAGTAGCAGGGGTTTTCATTGCTTCCTTCTCAGATGCTTCATCCCATAATTACCATATTGGATGGTTCCCATCCCACCAGTTGGGAACTGATGCTCCCTGGAATAGCCAAGGCAGACAACAGAGCACAGTTGTTGTTATGTGACCCAAAACTTGTGAAACAATTTGATATACATTCCGGGAAAAGGGAATATTTATATGGATAGGCCTGAGCTCCAATTTGTGTCTATTCCACCCAAATATCCACTTAAAGTATCTATAATCTTGTCAAATGCAGGCCAAAAGCAGTCTGGTAAATTATATAAAGAAAAGAACAATAGAGCTGATTTATATGTCAGTGATTCATCTGTAAGCTGTACACCAAAAGAAATAAATAAATTGTATACATTATAATCATATAAAATTGTAGATATAATGATAGATATTTTCCCTTATTTTGATAATCATACTGTCTTGATGATGGAAAATATTCACAACAGAAAAGATAACCTAAGCATTTCAATCCAATACTGCCACCTTGTGAATAAAAAATTCTATCACTGTTTCTGTTGATTTATCTTGCAATCATTTGAAACAAAAGAAAAAATCTATTTATACTCACATAACACACTGAATAAATTGTTTCTGTCATATAAAAGCCACAGTCCAAATATCAAAAGCATAAGACCCAAAGCCTGGAAAAAAGGGAGGATTATTGTTTTAATTGAAAACATTTTTTAAAAATTAATTTGAAGCTGCTAAAAAAGAAAAAGAAAACAGAAGTTTTACCAAGAAAATTCCATTGAAGACATTTAAGTAGTACTTGTGTATTAGTATTTTCTCTCTTATTTTCATTCTTCTGTTTTCAGTTTTGAATCACAGCTGAAAATATAATCATATATTAAGTTCAATATGAAACAGACATAACTAAGCCTATCAATTACAATGGGATTTATTTTTTTCAGATAATGTTTTATAAAATAAACGGTCACCAGATACATTGAACAAAAAAAATAGTAGCAACAGCAGAAGCATCAAGATGGTGTCTGGTCTCAATTGCCTCTAGTGTTATATTGTACACATGTATTTCTTTTTTTAGCATTTTTTTTTCCTTAACAGCTAAAGACATTTGGAGGCAGTATGTATGTCAGAAGATTTATATTGCAGAGATGGCAAGAGTTACATAGCCTGTCACACACTTGTCCTTATATTCTTCAATACACTTAGTTTACTAATTACTAAGGATACAAGCTGAAATGAAGAGGAAGGACCATAGTAAAGATATAAGCCCTCCTTTGTCTACATGACCTGATTCATTTTTTGTTGAAAATGGCAGATACAGCTTAATGATTTCAGTGCATAGTTCTAGCAAAGCTATGAGAGCTGTCAAATGGTGCTACCAACTGTCTTGTACTAAACTCTGGAGTATGCTTTACACTTTTGAAGTGAATCTCCAAGTCATCCCCACTTACTTTTCCCCCGTTTTTTGTTGCAGAATGTAACAGGATGTGAAAAGTTGAATTCCTTATAAATGAAGCTAAATCAAGAAATACAATTCATTAACATCAAGTGGACACTCAGTCATCGGAAGGCCAAGCAGAGACTCTGCCCATAGCAACTGCGCATGAAATACACACAAAGTGTGCATTCGAACCCAAGAACCAACTGTATCACCCTGGCAAACTCTTGCAAAGCTCAACAGAACCACAGTGAAGTCACATGGACATTCACATCTTGAGTGTAGTTTAGCATATTTCATCAAGAAAGACCCCTAGTACTGTAAACTGCCTGATGCAAGACTTATTTTTTATATATCATTATTATTATTAACATTATTGGATACCATATCTTACAGGCGTATCGAAAATTTTGCACAGAGGGAAACTCATACTTTTGTCCCCCCACCTCATGTTCCCTTTCCCCATCTTGTCTCTTCTATAAACATACTCCAGCATTTTGGTCTGCCTGGCTTTGTGGCATAAGCTGGGAGGAGTCCAAGGGCAGCAGTGTTAGAAGGTGGTTTCTGCAACGGCTGCCGACTGCAGTTGTCCTACACTTCTCGTGCGTAAAGCAGGCCAGCACACAAACGTGCACGGGCACGTTAACGTAACCAGCATAGCCACACCCTTCAGAAAGTATTTTCTAATGCGAAGGGACATGGTTGAAAGGAACTGTTCTTGTCTTCTGTCAGAATTACTACAGATTGCTTACAATAAGAAGTTATGTCTTCTGTTATTTGTAAAACAAAACAAAACAAAAAAAATGACAAAGATGAAGCTTCTGTGGTCAAAAAATATCTTGTGTTAACAACTTGACATACAAAACATATGTTACATATGTATCAAATTTGTTGATTAGAAGAAAAGATTCAGCAAATACAAGCTTTGCCTGCCCTGTCACAGTCCTCATTGCCTGCGCTATAAAACTCCAGTTACTGAATCGCAGAACGAAGCTTCTCAAACCAGCTCTGCAGTGGATTTGGGTCAATAACACACCATGTAAACTTAAGGACCGTATTAGATAACTGGTTTTGCACTTTCCCTGAAGAAGATACACTGCTTTTAAGAATTATTAAACTTCGTCAGGATTTTCAAAATCAGAATGTGAGGCATTGTTCTAGTAAAAACTTCTAAACGGTTACATATTTCCCCTGAAAACTGCCATCTGCACTAGTCCTGTTGTAATAACTATGTGGTTTCCATGCTTTATTTTAAGCCATTTTAATAATAACAATAATTCAATTTATCTTATTTATCTGAAAAATAGCACTATTATCTTTAGAGAACGATGTACATTTTACATTACATTGTTACTTAATGAGAAGATCCTTACCAGCTCTGAATATTTCCGTCCTGCCTTAAAGAGCACAGTCTCATAATGACCAGTTTCTTCCTGAAGTCCAACTTAACCACATCCTTACAACAGAGAAGTTTTCTTCAGTTGATCGGCCCCGACTTCCTGGTTACAGGCAATGGGACTAGAGAAACGTCTCTTTTATCGGCAAAGTTGTTTGCAGGATGCATGACACGGTGCCTGTGGTCTCCAGTCACCATGATCACAGCGTAGGTCGCATTACAAAACAAGTTACCAAGTGCACATTCAACTCGGTGCTTGAAGACGACCACATTGAAAAGTTCACAGGTTACGTGATTCTGTAAAGTACGAGACATTGCAGGGTGGGTTTCAAATGGATGAGTTTCCATTGGATTAAGATTTAAATGCCTTACTTATCCGTAACGCCAGTGAGAAAATGGTAAACGGTGGCCCTTGGATCACGTATTTTGTGGTTAACATCCGTAAATCTTTTTAGAAAGGTACGCTTTATTTTAAAGACTTATTCTGAACATTAAATTCCATTCCATAAAATAAACATAAACACACACATAAAGATTAAGAGGTCTTTCGACCCTTCCGAGAGACACACCACCAGCCCCACCGGGCGCGAAACGCCAACTCTCGCGAAGTTTGGAGCCTCCCGCTTGCCTTCCGAGCTGCTGTTTCCCGTTGCCATGGTGACGCTCCCTGTTGAACAGCGAGGTGGCGGGGCTCTCGCCGTTCCCGCAAGGGGCCTGACCGGGAGCGGTTGAAGGCTGCGGGATTTCAGGGCAGCGGGGCGGTCGATCTCTGGAGCCGGCCAGGAGAGCGAGGGCTCCGGCAGGAGCTTGGGTGAACAACCAGTGAGTAGCTCCACGGAGTGAATGGCCGAGACCCGAGGGCTGTGGGTGCCCTGAGGGGAGGACTACGGCTCCCAGCATGCAAAGGGGCGACTCGGCAGTCCTTCCGGGAAACGGTAGTAGGCGAGTAGCCTCCCCACCGCGATGCCTTCTGGGAGGTGTAGTTTCTCTCAGCGAGGAATTACTTCGCGCCTTCAGGGCGGGGATGGGCTCTGCCTGTCCCTGCGGCTCCAGGGGCCGGCAATGGACGAGGAGCTGCTCGCAGCTTCTGAAGGAGCGAGTCTGGGCTGCCTCCCCTGCCCCCCAACTGGGGCTAGGGGTGAGGGGAGGGAGGGATGGACGGCAAGGGGCCCCTTGATCCATCTGGACCAAGGGATGGATCCACCTGCCTGGATCCATCTACAAGTCCTGTACTTCTGTGGGTTAGGCCATTGCTCACCACTTTCTCTATATCATTACAACTCCATTGAATGCTTTCTGGACTCTTAGTCTTATTTTGTAATTGTTAATACATATTTATTGTTTGAAGCTTTTTTTCCTTTGCAGCTATTAGGGCTGGGAGAAAACCTTTGTGAGACTTGGGTCGTAGCACTGATACTGTCCACAAGTGGTAGAGAGGAGGCACAGGTTTTTAATATTAAAATTTGGTAATACTTGCAAAATTTAGAGGGGTAGATTGAGGGGAGATTCTCTTATCACAAACTAACATTTTTCTTATTTTTTAGTTGTTGGTATGGAGTGAGGTGTTCCGAATAAACTCCTCCTGTTCCTTTACATGTTTTAAGCCAACTGTTCAATAAATACATCTGAATAAACTTCGGCGAAATGAGCACCCGTTTATTTTGGTTCGTGCAGTGCTGGATGTTAATATTTTCTTTGTGTAGCTTTGAAAGCAGGTAAGACGCTGTGGAAAGTAGAATGTCAGAAGATATTGAAGGCATTGAAAAAGAAATAGAAATTGAATTAAGCAGAATCAGTGTTTCTTCCTTTGAAGCAGACGATCCTGACACAGAGGTATCAGATGAAGCTTTGAGTGAGAGTGAGACAGTAAGTATTCAATGGAATAAAACTGCTTCTATTTCTGTTTGAAAGTAGTACAGGCATTGGAAAGCCCATTTGATGAATGAACGTTTTCCTGACATACTTAGCCTGAGGAAAAGGCTTTCTTCTGAAAAGCAGTCTCAGTAGTATTGCTTCATGATAAATGTAACCTCCAATGGTGACAAGACAGTAAAAGAGATGAATATTAGCATTCTGCCCAAGTGAGAAAATCAGACTCATAGATAATGATTTGTTTCATAATCCTCTGAAACTGGAAGGTTTTTTTAAGGCTAATGTGGTAGGTTAAATCTGGATGAATAAGCCAATGATTCTTCATTTAATTCTGTATTTAAATCTAAGAAGAGTCTGTCTTATGTTTGAAGACTTCTTGATACTAATTTCATATAAATTGGTGCTTCAAGTTCTCTCTTTTGGATTACTTCTTTGGGGAAAGATTTTCCTCTGACATCCAATCAGTTATTTGGGTCCTTTTCAGTTATTTTAATCTTAGAGATTTGTATCAAATGGATTCTTAGTCTATGAGATATTAGATGTTACTGGTCATATGTAACCATAAATCATGTTTGGTATGACTTAAAGGTAGGCAAAGACATCAGTGATGATTATATATGCACTCACATGCTAAATGCCAGCAATGTACCACAGTTTACACAGCTGAGAGAAGGCAGTCCATTTTCCCGAATCCTTGCATTAAAAGACAGACTTTTGAATAGAAAGTCTCTGTGTAGAAAAGGAAGTTGAAGCATCTGATTTACACACATACTTTAAACATTAGTAAATTTTAAATTAATTTAATTTCAAAAGAATCTGAACATTTTTAAGAAAAAGATCCTGTGCATCATAGGTATTCCTTCATTGTTGACTTAACATTTCTCTTAATTTCTTGGTCCGATGTAATTATAGAGAAAATGTTAATTGAAACATGTTTCTGAAGATAATGGAAGATAAGTAACTAAAATGTGTTTGAAATAAAATTTAATTAGAATGTAATTATTATTTTTTCAGTGAGTGATAAGAAAATGGGAAGAGTGTAGGAATTTGAAACAACTTTGGTAGCAATTGCTACTAAATCTCCACCAGTGCTTTTAGGTGAAGCCAAAATGAATCTTTATTCTTGTATGTCAAATATTTACCTCTGGTCATGGCTGTGAGATGAAAATGTAGAATTTATGTCAAACATTGTGTTTTTCTAGATTTCAGATGACTTGCCAGAATCATCTCTCTCCTATTTAAACTTTATAAAGAGCAGAAATCAAGATGCTGAAAAGCTTATACTGCAAGACTTAGAAGATGAAGAAACTACGAGTAAGCAGGGATCACTGTTAAAATATTTATGCACCTCATATTGCCAGTGGAAGTTAGACTAACAATTATCAGTAAAACAATGCAAGCTTTTAAGTAGTGCAAGCAGTGAAACCTATTGCATCAGCTTCTGAAAATCTCTAGGAATATAACCATGTGATGCTGTCTTCCGGGATTAACATCTGAGTATGAATTGATTTTTTCTAAAAATTCATCTGGTGCTTAACCATAGATCAAGGCAAGTTGCAGGATCATTCTCTGAAACAGGAGCCGGGCCAGACTCTTCATGAGAATCTATAATGAAGTCACTAGTAGCTGAAGTTAAGAGTTCAGATACAATTGAACCCTATAGGATATGTTTAAAGACCATCTTTAGAGATATCTAAGCTAGCATTAAGTGAAATGACCTCATAATTGGGAACAATATTGCTGTGTCAACTGTGTGGCTGAAGCCAAGCTCGTAAGTTGTACGCCAGAGAGCTCGCATTGTCTGTTCTGTTCTAGTTTTTCACATCATCTTGGGTTTCATGCTCGTTTAGTGCAACAGTCTTTGTGAAAAAAAAGTATTATACATTTTGATATTTGAGGAAGGTTTCTTGTTATCCTTTTTTTGTAATGAGCACTTACTCTTTTTCATTATTTTTTTTAGTTCTCTGTCAGTGTTTGACCTATCTGTTATTGGTTCTGTGGTATTTTTCTACACAGAAAATGTTCTGCTGTATTCTGTGCAGTGGAATTCTTTTTCATATTTGCTGTCATTGGCTTCTTACAATATCAGTTACACATATTTGCTGCTTTTAATGCAGATTAATCATTTCCATATATATTTGAGTAAAGTGGGGAGGGTGGTGGTGAAGAGTTTTAAAGGAAAAAAATGCTTTATTTAAGTTTAAAGAAATATAGTGGCTAAGCAGTATAGAGGAGAACTGAGTAGTCATAAGGGATTTTCTGTGTACTAAATTATAAATTTATTTCTTCTTCAGGTAACATTTATGGAGTAGTTTCTTGCCATGCTTCAGCTTACTTGGAAGAATTGGCTTCTGAATATAATGAAGATCCAGAACAATTTCAAAAAAGGGTATTCTCTATTTAAACAATATTTATAGTGAACAAAATTCTGTTAAGTAGTCTAGATAACTTACACTGGATTTGTTGGCCTCCTAAGGAGACCTATAGATGTGTTCAGTTTTGTTTCTGTCATACTATACATAAGGCATTAAGATGGGTTTGTATATGTATATGTGATTGAATAATCCTTTATTGTTAATTATTTACAGAATATTATCTCAATAGTATGATAAAACTTCTTATCTAATCTTTTTCTTTTTATGATGATCAGAAGGATGTGCTACTGTTAATCTTGCTCCTAATATATTCCATTATTTTATAGAAAACATAATAACAATAATGTCTATAACTTTCCAAGACAAATCAAGAGTTACGAACCTGGATTCTTTTACATTTTCATAGGATTTGACTGAATAACTTGCTGAAGTTCTTAAAAAAACATAAAACTGTATTTAATTTAATAACTTCTAATTTGTCAACCTGGTTTTTATTAGTGAGCACTTTTGCAAACATGATTTTTTTGTTCTCAGAAGATCATTGTTTAGAACAGAACAATTACTTTATGTGACTTCAGCTACATTACAAATATTAATATATTCCCCAGGCATGTGATGAACAGATGATAAATGAGCAGGAACAGATTACTACTTGCCAGTAAAGAACAATAAAAGAAATATAGCAAACTTTCATGCCTATGGCATTATTTTCAAATAGACTACTTAAA
Source organism: Podiceps cristatus (assembly GCA_000699545.1). Lineage (NCBI taxonomy): Eukaryota > Metazoa > Chordata > Aves > Podicipediformes > Podicipedidae > Podiceps > Podiceps cristatus. Next base: position 11,867 of record KL278274.1, on the reverse strand, counting down.
AATACACTCAGTAACTAGTTCTTCCCCTGTGTGCATAACAGTATTAGTGCATAAATACAGTGCTTAGTTCCACAGAAAGTAAAACAAATCCCAAATGCAAAACATTTATTTTTCCAAATAAAAATGTAAAATATATTGAAAACAACACATAGAAATATTACGTATTTTGGGAAATACTTCAATATTCATTACTCTAGAGAACAATATTTTGACTAATATGTTTGCATTATTCAATGTCTAAGGATTCCAGTCAGTAGTAGGTTTCATATTAGTCATATGATGAAAAGCTTATCCTTGTTCTGGAAGGTTTTTATAATGTTCTGCTTATACATTTTGTTTCTTATTTCTTAATGACTATATTAAACTGTATTAGGTAATATTTGAAATTGAAAATGAAGACTTGCAGACTGCTACAGCACCTAGTTATAACAGTCAGTCTACCAATGATGAAGTGGTCACTGATGACCATTTTGTTACAGGTAAGGAAACACATTAGTCATTTGATTGAGTTGATCTTTAACATCATATCACTGTTTCCCACTTTTCTATTTTCATGAGCATCATAACATTCTTTGTAAAGAATGACACTTTACAGTATGCAATAGATTTTGATACTTCATGGATTGATCATATGTGAGCAAATGCCTGTATTTTTATCTTTCAGGAGCACAAAATTATGCTAGTCTTTAATGTCTTGATAGAAATTTATTTTAAAAAATAGTACTCAAAAATGAGGTAAATCATTATGAATACAAATGGAAGCCAGATTGGAGGCATTAAGCAGGTTGTGCTTTGGCCACAACATCTTTTAATTTTTTTATAGTCACATTGGCTGGGAATGTTTCCCTTCGCCATGGCCTTTGCATGTTTTGGGGTGGAGTGCATTCGAGTGCATCTGATAGCCACAGAAGACATTCATCCCAAAGCCAAAGTGTAATCCTGAAATATACATTGGTAGAAAGAGCATAATTGTAGCCGAGTGAGTAGGTGTGTGTCATGATAAGAAGACATCTCTGATAGAAAAGGCTCACGTTGTAGTTCTGATTTCCTCGGGGATATGTATTGCTGGCTCTATCATCACAGAATACTTTTCTTGTTAATACTTTAAGACTGTTCAATGTCCCCTGATGCTTAGTAGGAAATAAAAGATTTGCTTGGTTGATTACAAATTTGTAGCTGATGTTGAAATGAACATGAACCTTACTCATTGTGAAGTAGAAGAAAAGTGCAGACAAGAATTTGAGCAGTGGGAGAAAAATCAAAAGGAGCTTGAAGATGAGAAGAGAAAAAAGTGGAAAGCTGAGAGGGAAGCATGGGAAAAACAGAATGAAGAGGAACATGCAAGAAGGGTGCAGCGTCTGAAGGAATTTGAGGCTGAAAGAATAAAGTTAGAACTTCTTCATAAGGTAATGAATGATATTGAAGCCAATCTATTCCTATCTAGACTATCTGAATTCAAGACCTAATGTGAAAAAGAGAATACTATCCCAAACTATATGACTGTCCTAAACTCTGTCTACTTGTGATACCAAAGTGACATGTAAGATATTGGCTTTTACGCAGTTACTGCTTTGATTGACAGTGAATGAATTTGCTATGCTAAATGTTAAATTACTTTTTAGGCTCTGCCCTTACTAAGTTTTTATATTTTGACAACAGTCAAAGTACTGGAAATGAGAGTTGTTTTAAATTAGTTACAAATGAGAAATGGTCACTATGCCTTAAGAGAGAATACTTACTTATTTTAGACCTCCCACCCCAATTTTACAGTTGGAGGAGAAATCACAGGTGAAGTAATGTGAACCAAAATCATTCCATTCAGAGATGCTGGTGCTGTGCTTCATCTGGGTGAAAGTTATAATATTCCTTTTTCCTGTCTGTATCTGTGAGACTGAGTCAGGCTTAATCTGCTGAGTTCTGCCAAAACAGAACATGACTCCATATGTTGGCTAGACACTCTGAGAATGCAGCCAGTCATGTTTTGCTATAGTGCATACTGAAGGATAAAATTTGATAACTCTCCACAAAGGAGCATAAGAATGTGAACAAATGTAACCCTCACACCTTATACTTGTGGGGCCGCAATATTTTATTATTTAGCCTAAATAGTTCTGGTTTGGGAGACTCGTTAACACTACATATTCAGTTAACTAATTTGTAGCTTTCTCAAAAGGTGAGCATCTTGGTCCCAGCAACATAATTCAAGTCACCAAAGTTAAAGAAGGACTTAGTAAGTGAAAAGACCCTTGATCTCTGAAGGCCAGTTCAGTGACTGAGATAGCTCCCTTCTCAACAGGCCACAAAATTGATTAGGCTTCCTCTGCTCTTTGATGTCGTAAATCATTTTTGGATATAGAATGGCTTTCTTTCTCTAGAAAAGGTGGAGCATGTTCCTGTTTGGACACTTTGGTAGTACTGTCACTAACATGGTCTTTGTGGACGTGAGAGACGGAGACTAATTTCCCCCATTACAGAAGGTTCTACACTTCTAGTATCCTATTGTCTGAACAGTATGCTTTTGCACATGCATGAAAAGCAGTGCTTAGGCATCTGGGAGACTGTCAATGTCGGAAGTGCTAGTTTGTTTATGCTGGTTCCTTCATATACTGCTGTGTATTTAATTTGATTGAAGCTGATTTATCTTGGTTCCACCAGGAGTTAGGTGTTCTGGATCAGCCTCTGGTTTTTAGGTACTTACTATCAGCTAATTTTCGATTAGATGGAATTCCAGAACATTTGGATTTTTCGTCTCATTGAGAATATATTGGGGGAGGGGGGAAATTATATTTATTTGAAAATAGTGAGAAAATAGGCTTGAACTTTCATTTTCTGTTGAGAAACAATTTCAGTGAAAAAAACTTCTTTAACTTTAATGAATAAAATTCCTGTTTGAAAGAATATACAACTATCAGTGACATACCAGTGCAATTAAAGAGAGACCATTCATGCTGCTTTCAGAGGTTTTTTCCTGTTATGTTGCTATTATTTCCACCTTCAATAGCAGTACAGAATTTGGAGAGGAAGGTGGTAGTTGTTTGCATCAGTACCTAGATGCTGACTCTCTGAAGGTATGTATCTGTCAGTACATGACCAAATCTACATTACCAATGCAAGTGTCCAGCTGTTTATTTTGATCCTCACACAGTTGAGTTTGTCATTTTAATTCAGGCATTCACAAAAGTGGATTGTTGGAAAGTCAAGAAGATGGGGGATATTGGAGAGAGGGTGTTTTGTCATGTTCCAGGTTTTCTGCAATATTCATCTAAGTTAATTTGTTGTGCAGAAACAACAAACTGTGATGGAAGACGAGTTACAGAAGGAAAAGAAAGCTTGGAGAGACAAAATGATGCAACATCAGGTAAGGTTGTACAATGAGCTTTTGTCAAAGGACTGTGAGGTTACTCATATATTTGAGAATAAATGTTATTCTGGAACAGTTAATACACAAGAATCTGTTTATTAGTAATAAATATGTACCAACATCTGTCCTATTGTAAAAGTAGTTTGAGTCTATCCTACTTATTTTGGCCTAGGAATTGATCATGAAGCTACAGTTGCAAATGGAAGAGGAAAAAAAAGCGTTGGAAGAGCAAAAAGCAAAAGAAAGACAACACCTGGCAGAACAACAGCATACAGCAGCTGTGAAAATCCAAGCTAGATTTAGATCATTTTTAGTCCATAAAAAATATGCTCCCATCTTAAAAGAATGGAAAGATGAAATTAAAAAAAAGCAGGAAATTCTAAAAGAAATAGAGAGAGAAATGAAAGAAAAGGAGGAAAAAACTAAGAGGCGAAGGGAAGAAAAGAGGCAAAAGAAAGAAGAGGAAAAAAAGAGACAAGAAGAACTTGAAAGACAGGAATATTTGGAACAGGTGAGGAGGCGTGAGGAATATGAAAAAAAGAAAGAAAGCCTGAGACTTGAAAAACAGCTGCAAATAATAAGAGAAGAACAGAGAAAACTGGGAGAAAAAAGAGCAAAAACTGTACTGAGTGAAAGTGGAGAAAACAAGAAAGAAAACATAAAAAAGGATAAGCAGACAGAAAATGCAAAAGTAATAAGAGAACAGAAGAATAAGCAAGTAGAGGAAGAAAAACATACTGAAATGATGGATGAAACAAATAATTTGATGATTCCAGTAGAAAGAAATTTGGCACCAACACCAAATACGCTAGGCTCTGAGAAGAAGAAACACTCTTCTCAAGTAAATAATGAGAACATATACGTGAATTCAGTAACCCCTGTAGAAGAAAATTACTCACAAACTAGAGATCTTAATAAACCTCCAAATAGTCATACTTCAAATGTAGAATCTATTAATTTTGGAGCTACTGACATGGTAGAAAACAAGGCAAACAATTTATGCAGCAGTCCACCAAATGCCCAGCCAAATGGTAACAATAGAGAAGTCAAAGATCAGTTTTCTCAGTCTGAAACAATGAGGAAAACTGTGTTTCTAATGGAAGATGCTAATGAGGAAGTCAGAGAGACCTGGGAAAGAATTCAAGAAGTAGCTGAGTGTTCCAGTAGATTAATTCTTCCTGATGATATTGAAAATAAGAGAATAAACTGGATGAACACGTGTAAATCTTGGTCTAAAATATATGAAGAAAACCAAAGAAAGCAAGCAACTATAAAAAAACAGCCAAGGAAAAGTTCAGTTAGCAAGATGCCTCCATTAAGTAGAGAAAAGATAATTCATAGTGGCCCTTGGACTACTCTGCAACAGGTAACTATATAGAAGATTTAGAATGAAATGGGAAGCCATACTATCACTTTTTTTTTTTTTTTGGTTGGTTTTGTTTTTTTGGTTTTGTTTTTTGTTTTCGTAAGCAGAATGCAGTTTTGGAAGAAGAGGAGTTTATCGTTGAGCAGGATATAGATCTCAGTGACAGTTGCTCTGCACGAATGCAGAATAAGGGCAATGAGAATGACTTTTGAATACTTGTGAGGATTGTGTAGCAGACTGGTGTGGAATTAGTCCTCAGATGATTGATAGTATCTTAAACCTATAAAAGGCAGGAGCTCCTAGCTCTTATTTTCTGCTGAATTAATACGGTTTTGCCTTTGTATGTGGGTCCGTATTTCAGCTGCTGCTTATCTAACCCCTTCAGAGTTTTGGGAAGAGTCCTCTCTTTCAGAACCAAGACATTGCTGATTAGCTTATAGATGGTGTTTTGCCATAGAAAAACATCTCTTGGTTCCCAGCACTTACTTAACTTACTAGTTTATTACTATATGCTTGCTTTGTGCTTTTGCATTCATCCACTCTGAGATGACATACTAGACTACATATACTTTTAGCCTGAACTGTTTTTGTCTGTTCTTGCGCACTCACTGGTTATTTATGATAGTGTGATGGGAAACAATTAACACTATTAGTTGCTTTGCTTGTTGTTAATCTTCCATCCATTCAAATTCAATGTCATTAGATAAGCATCAGTTTTATTTATTTTAAGGAGGATGTTAAAATTAAACAGATTGTTTTCATAATAACTTCTCCCATTTAACGAATCAAACCCATCATTGCCATCCTTTTCGATATGAAAGGGCTAACATTAGTTCCTTGCATTTTCTAAAGTATTAGTAGAATGTAGTTCTGGTCTCTTTCTTTTTAGAGAAAATAACCATAGCATGACATTGTACAATGAATATTCAATATACAAACAATTAATTTTATTTATCAATAAATGCACGTAGGTCACAACACTTACACTCGAAGATTTGCCAGCTTGTAGTCTCTCAACGTTATCTGAGTGTTCAAATCTTCAAGTTTTGACTCTGAAGCGCTGTGGACTAGTTGCACTGGAAGGACTAAGTAACTGCAAAGACCTAAAGTATATCAACATGGAGGTACCAAGCATATTTGACTCTTTATTATAACCCAGAAGAACTGCCACTGCTTAGGTGGTTATGCAGTTGCATCTAGCTGAATATATAACTTTTAGTGCCTTAAGAGCATAGGAATATCAACAAAATACTCCCAATGTGAACAAAGTTGTACTAGCAAATTTGCATTGCATATAACGATTTGCATTGCATGTAACAATTTGCATTGTACTAAAGCAACATCCTGCAAATGACTCAAGCTATACTAAGAAAAGTGAATGGTAGTGTCAGTCTAGGATTAGCATTAGTATGGCACAATGATAGATCTTTGTCACCTCAGTTCCTCTTATTCATGAGTGGGCGGATGCTGTTCACCATAGCAGGTTCTCAGCTTAAGCAGGAGTAGGTAGAAGGAAGAGTCCTTTGCAATACACACCTTGAATATTAGTTTAAATTACTCACAAATATGCTCAAGGAACAGTATAGTGAGTTACACTAGAGGCATATCTAGGTACTTGCTACTGCACAGTATCTTACATGGCCCTGTTTTCTTTAGTCATTAAATTTACATTTTGCTCTGTGATGCATCTTAGTTCCAGAACTTGACAACTTACATGAAACAACTCTGTTCACATTTTTTAGTTCATGTGTTTTAACAACATCAATTCACAAGAAAGTTAATATGCCTTTATTATTCATAGAAATCTTGGATGTTTCTGCTTTCCCAGTAACTAATGTTCTTTCCAAAGTATGGGGCTTTTGTTGGTTTTAACTTTTTTTATCTTTTCCTTTGTTGTCTTGGTGAAATGTTTTTATCTCAACCTGCGAGCTCTCTCTTTCTCTCAGATCCTCCGCCTCACCCCACCAGGGAGGGGTGAGCGAGTGGCTGCGTGGTCCAATTACCGTTTGGGGTTAAACCACGACAGCCCCTCATTTCTGTTGATACAAAAGATAACACTTAAACCATACCGGTTCTCTGCTTTTACTGGTGCAACTGAAGGGGCTGTCAGCATGTTAATTCTGGAATAGGAATTAGACTCTAGCTTAATCAGTTTATATGGTAATAATGATGATAATAATAAAATGTAATGATAATAGAATATACAAAATGAATGATGCACAATTTCTCACTGCTTAATGAACGATAAAGCCCACCCTGAGCAGCAATCATGGAGCAAAACTGAAGAGTGATCTCAGAGTGATCCCAAGCAGTGATCTCGGAACAGCAATTTCCCCAGCAGCGATCTCAGAACTGCATGTTCCAGAGAGTGAGAGCGAGGGGGGCAGGGAGGGAGGGAAGGAGAGCACCCAGCCCACCAGCCGACCCCCACTTATATACTAGGTATGATGTCAATGGTATGGAATACTTTCTTTGTCCAGTTTGGGTCAAATATACTGGCTATACGCCTCCTAGCTTTTTGCATCTGCGGATTAGCAAAACCTGGGAAGCTGAAAAAAGTCCTTGATCTCTCAGCAACAACTCATAACATCAGTTTATTATCAACATTCTTCACATACCAAATCCCATACTAAATCCAAAACACAGTAGCTACTGGAAGGAAAATTAGCTCCATCCCAGCTGAAACCAGGACAGTAAATAGGATTCCAGCAAAGTCATAGCTGTCTTCATTAGTGTCTAGTAAATATCATGGTTTCTGTACAGTTTTTAGTTCGGTCTCACAGGATTTGGGAAACTACAGAAGTGTATATGGAAAAGACCACCCTGTCCTTAACTTCTCTGTACACTTCTTGTTTCAACTTCAGGGCATTTTTAGAGCCAGAATGAAGTTTGAGATATATTTTTGTCCTATCCCAGCAGGACATAAAAGGCAGTTTCTATGACTCATCAATTTATTTTCCAAATGGAAAGAATAGAGATGCCCTCACTCCTAGCTAGAAATTTAAGATAAAAATAAGCAATGATGACAGTCTACCATATTTTTACACTTAATTCTGCTATTTCACTTCAGATGCTATTTAATATTCTCATTTTCCTCTATTTCAGGAAAACAACGTTCAGATAATTGACTGTGCAAATCTAGAAAATCTCTGTATTCTGATTCTGAATAAGAACCGTCTTTCATCAGTGTGTGGCTTAGGTGGCTGCATAAATCTCCAAAATCTGGAACTTTCCTACAATAGAATCACTCGAATTGGTAAGAAAATTTATGAAAAATTATTCCAATTTATATAACAATATTTGTGCTGTTTATATTCAGAATTATACTTCCTTGGATTCAGGGCCCGTCAGCTACTGAGCCCAAGGAGAATGAGGACACAGAACAGACCTGCATTTTAAAGCATATTCAACTTCACATTTATTTGTAGTATGGCTTAGTTACTGCCATGTATTTCATCTACTAGGTCACATAACTATTGTCAGCCAAAGAGAACTAAAAATCTTTCTAGAAGGGCTCCTACTACTACCTACATTAACTTAATTGGAATATGTGAGTAGCCTCAGTTCAGTTTATCTATAGAAGCAAATAATTTAAAGCCTAGCTTTGCAACTGCAGAGAATTCCAGTATCTTCCTGACTGACACAGCAAGTAGTTTTTTAGAAATCATATTATCTATCTGAGTCAGTGAACCATGCTAACACTGGACCATGGCCTCTCTTTCTGCTAAAATGCTGCCCATTCTAGTGCCAAACTGTCACTGAAAACTGGGAATAAACCTCGTAACACCAGTGCGGTGTTAAAAGGCCGGCATTCTTTATTGCAGCGCTGGATGCACGGGGGATCTTTCTGCCTAGCGTGCATACTGTTGCAACAGCAAGCACAATATTTATTTACTATAATTACACATATTCATGCATTTTCCTGGAAAAGGCAGTCTTATGCTAAGGCAGTCTTGGAACTCATTTATGTACTTCCCGCCTTCTCGCGCATGCCCATTGGTTTGAGTCAGTGGTCTCCAGGGGTCCTACGGTGGTCTTTGGTGGTTGTGCTTCATTGTCCTTGCGGGCATGCGCAGTATTGCCAGTCTTATGCAACATGTTCCACCTGTCCAGAACGACCTAATTAATCAATAGATTAAATCAGTAGAACTGTTGTCCAGTTGGACTGGGCTGTACAAGGAGTGCAGCAGCGTTGTTCATTGCCATGGTTAGATGATTCCATTACCTTGGTTACAAAAAGTTAGAACAAATTGATCACTCTGGTTACAAAACTATTGTTCTATATTTCCCTCACACTCTGGCCTTTCATTGCTGCTCATTGCCCCAAAGCTGGAAGAAAGAATTGAGTCTAAGGTAAAACTGTGCAAATCATTTAGGCACAGCAGGTATGCTAACCCTATCATATTTAAAAAGGCAGTTTCTTTTTATTTGTTTGGTCCAGCAGTTGGCAGGCAACAGGTATACCTTTAGAATCATAGAATCATTTAGGTTGGAAGAGACCTTTAAGACCATCGAGTCCAACCATTAACCTAGCACTGCAAAGCCCACCACTAAACAATGTCCTTATGTGCCACATCTACACATCTTTTAAATACCTCCAGGGACGCTGACTCAACCACTTCCCTGGTCAGCCTGATCCAGTGCTTGGTCACCCTTTCAGTGAAGAGATGCTTCCTAATACCAAATCAAAACCTCCCCTGGTGCAATTTGAGGCCATTTCCTCTTGTCTTATCACCTGTTAGCTGGGAGAAGAAACTGATACCCACCTCGCTACAACCTCTTTTTAGGTAGTCGTAGAGAGCAATAAGGTCTTCCCTCAGCCTCCTTTTCTCCAGGCTAAACAGCCCCAGTTCCCTCAGCCACTTCTCATAGAACTTGTGCACTAGACCCTTCACCAGTTTTGTTGCCCTTCTTTGGACATGCTCTAGCACCTCAATGTCTGTCTTGTAGTGAGGGGCCTCAGTACGCTTCCCTGGTTCTGCTGGTCACACCATTTCTGATACAAGCCAGGATTCTGTTGGCCTTCTTGGCCACCTGGGCTCACTGCTGGCTCATGTTCAGCAGCCTGTCTACCAACCCCCCCAGGTCTTTTCTGCCGGGCAGCTTCCCAGCCACCCCCCCCCAAGCCTGTAGCGTTGCATAGGGTTGGTGTGACCCAAGTGCAGGAACCGGCACTGAGCCTTGTTGAACCTCATACAATTGGCCTCAAGCCATTGATCCAGCCTGTCCAGATTCCTCGGGCAGAGCCTTCCTACCCTCAAGCAGATCAACACTCCCTCCCAACTTGGTATCATCTGCAAACTTACTGAGGGTGCACTTGATCCCCTCATCCGATCATTGATAAAGATACTATCTTTAATACTGAGCCCCAATACTGAGCCCCGGGGAATACCACTTGTGACCAGCTGTCAGCTGGATTTAACTCCATTTACCACAGCTCTTTGGGCCCAGCCATGCAGCCAATTTTCTACCCAGTGAAGAGTGCGCCCATCCAAGCCATAAGCAGCCAGTTTCTCCAGGAAAATGCTGTGGGAAATGGTGTCAAAGGCTTTACTAAAGTCCAGGTAGACAATGTCCACAGCCTTTCCCTCATTCTCCAAGCAGGTCTCTGTCATAGAAAGAGGTCAAGTTGGTCAAGCGCGACCTGCCTTTCATGAACCCATGCTGACTGGGCCTGATCAGCATGTGTGTATGAAAGGGTTTAGCATATAGGTTTAGCATACAGTCAACCAGTTAGAATTTACATGCACCCAGACCACTCAACAGATGCATCAATACGTGAAATCCTTCTGCCAGGAGATAGATGTTTTCTGTTGGCCAGACAGGAATTTTTCATGTAGTGAACAAGTGTTTGCCTCTCCGCCCATACTGCCACTCAGACTGTAAAGTGCCTTAGGGGTAGATACTGTGTCTCAGCTTCTGGCAAGCTAAAAATACTGCATTGTGACTTTATGTTACGTAGATTCAGAATAGATCTAATCAAGATCCAGAACCTTTTCTACTGACAAAAGGTCAGGAAAGTGTAGTGCAGTGAAAATAACCAAGAGCTTTGCTGTATGTAACTGGAGAAGCTAGGGTTTTTTTTTGTTTTTAGAACGATGTAGGAGGGAAGACCATTAGTAGTCCTTCAAAAGCAGCATTAACAGTTGAGAAAAGGTAGTAGTAATTTGCCAGATCATTACTTGAAAGGGAGCTCTCAAGGCTTGAAAGTAGCAAATTTCTTCAAGAAGGCAGCACAGCAGGTAGAACAGAACTAGATTTAACAGCCTTCCTGTAATCCAGGGACTTGGGGTTTGGTGCATGACATCCTGTGAAATTTGTAAAGGCCACTAAAATACAGGTGACTATATAACTTCAATATTACAGTCTTAACAGAGATCTTCAGAGTTCTGTCCATTGAAATAAAATCTTATGGTCAAGAAAAAAAAATGCATGTGATGAAGTAATTAGTTTTATATAAATTGAAAAATGAAACTGAAAAGGTGACTTTCTAGTTGTATTCTTAGTCTGTACTATATCTAAAGATGTTACTTGGAAAGACTGCAGAGCTAGGAATGGAAAGGAGATAAATACATTTTTATTTTGATTTGGTTTGTCTTGATTTAAACTTATTTTTTCCTGGATAGCAGGAAAATAATATAAAATAATGATTAAGCTGATAGATGAAACACACTCACATAAGACATTTTTATAAAGAAATAGTTTCTATTGTTAAAAAAAAAAAAGGAGTCTGAAACAATATGAACATGAATAATACAATTCTGTGATAAATAACAAGGGCAAAGCAAACAGGAAATGGGAAAGTTTTAAAAAAAATCTGTAGATTTAGGGAGTTTAATGTTGACATTTTTAATATTTTTTTGCTAATGTGTGCAAATTTTGAATGATAGTTTTTGTGAACAGAACTTATAGTACCTGAGAATAAAGGTGTTGGAATATCAATGTTTACTGTAAATGTATATCAGTATCATAATGACAAAACAATAAAATAAACTGGTTAAAGAAGCTTCATCTATATCCTTGTGGCCAATAATGCCAGATAAGATTCTTATTCAGATTTACCTCATTTGATAAAAATGTCTGCAAGATTAATGTAAGAATGTGTCCTGGTTATTATTATTATTAATATATTTTTATCTT
>KL278273.1:45533-65690 GCA_000699545.1 Podiceps cristatus | reverse complement strand
GCAGCGTGCTGTCACCATATTTCACACACTATATCCAAAACACAGGAGCAACTGAAAACAAAACTATGTCCATCCTGGCTGAAACCAGGACACTTAAGAAAGCCTCAAATCCCAGTTTATCTTTTTTACATTATTAAAAAATTTCACAGCAGCTTTTTTTTTGTTTCTCTTGCAATGTCTATGTCTTCAAACAAATTTGGCCATATAGTCTCTTTTCTAAGGAAGAATACTGTTAACTCAAGCTCATATAATTGTAATAAAGTATATTTGATTGTAAATCTGCATTGTTTCTTTCATAAAGTACCTGTACCATTGTCCAGACAAAAACCAATCCAAATTTAGGATGCTAACTTTCACAAATCATTTAAAGTGTATAAAATTATGACAGCTATAGCAGCTGTTATATCTTTTAATGACAACATTGGTCTTTTTCCTCTTTCTTTACTTGTAAAAATTGAATAGTATTCCAATAAACTTGAGTGTGTTTACTTAGGAAATGTGACACGAGTATCTGATAAAATGATTTTAATCACTGAAGCACTGTCTAACTAGCAGAGATTTATCTGAAGGTTTCGTTACATCAGAGGTATCAGTACCTATATCCTTCAGCAGCAAGTGTGAATCTAGTGGTGATGCCGCTAGGATGCTCTAAAAGCACTGGCAAAATAACGTTTGTTGGGAAAGGGAAGAACAAACAAGAGGCAAATGTAAAGAGATTTGCTGCCAAATTAACACTGTGATTATGAGTACTAAAAGCCTCTAAAGAGAGATATTTGACAGCAGTTTGTAACCTTTTTTTGTATAGTACAGAGAATGAAATAAATCCACAGCAGTGAGTTGACAAAGCTCCTACTGAGCAAAGGTACAGCCTGGGTTCTCACACCTGTGCAGAGTAACCTACATGATTCCTAGCAGACAACTTGAGATCTAAGATCTCTCAGCTTAGGGTGCTTCCAAGAATGAAGACCCTGTGACTGTTCTGGCTCTGCGAAAATTCAAACTGCAAATTCAAGCATCTGAAAAAATAGATCTTAGAAGATCCACTAGAGAAGGTTGCATTTTCTGTTCCTACCTGTGAGGGCAGAAACAATACTTTCTATTTTATCTAAATGAGGAGAAAAAATTCCTCAGTAGAATATTTTGGAGTTTGTAACCCTTTGGAGGAGTATAATGTTTTCTATGGAAATCTGTGTTACACTATTTGCACAATATACAGCTCAAAATACATGAGAAAGGTAGGTACTGAAGAGCATAATAGATGTATAATAGAATAATAGAGAAATGTCACTGTAGCACAAAGAACTTAGTAGAGGTGATTCTCTTAAAATCTTTCAGGTCCAGAGGAGGTGAGGAAGGGGACGTCTTTTATATCAAAAGCTCATTTTGGTCTAGCAGTCTAGAATTACTTTGCTAGACAAGCTATTTTGCCCTCTATAGTTTTGCCATTCCTTCAAGTCAATGTCTTTAGCACTCAAAACCAGGTGGAAGAAAATGTTTACTTTGGAATGTTAAATAATTGGTTTTTCATTCTTTTGCTTACAAAAACCCAAATGTATGCAAAAATGGGTATATTATGAACAAATACATGTGTATAATGTACATAGACGGAATCACAGAATAGGTTAGAAGAGACCTTTAAGATCATCGAGTCCAACCGTAAACCTGTCACTGCCAAGCCCACTAAACCATGTCTCTAAGTGCCCCATCTACATGTCTTTTAAATACCCCCAGGGATGGTGACTCGACCACTTCCCTGGGCAGACTCTTCCAGTGCCTGACAACCCTTTTGGTGACGAAATGTTTCCTAAGATCCAGTCTAAACCTCTCCTGGTGCAACTTGAGGCCATTTCCTCTTGTCCTATTGCCCGTTACTTGGGAAAAGAGACCCACACCCACCTCGATACAACCTCCTTTCAGGGAGTTGTAGAGTGTGATAAGATCTCCCCTCAGCCTCCTTTTCTCAAGGCTAAACAACCATGTCCTCACAGGACTTGTTCTCCAGACCCTTCACCAGCTTCTTTGCCCTTCTCTGGACACACTCCAGCACCTCAGTGTCTTTCCTGCAGTGAGGGGCCCAGAACTGAACACAGCACTTGAGGTGCGGCCTCACCAGTGCCGAGTACAGGGGTGTGATCCCTTCCCTACTGCTGCTGGCCGCGCTATTTCTGATATAAAGTCTTTGCTAAAGTCCAGGCAGACAACATCGACAGTCCTTCCCTTATCCACCAAGCGGGTCACCTTGTCATAGAAGCAGACCAGGTTGGTCAAGCGGGACCTGCCTTTCCTAAACTCACGCTGACTGGGCCTGATCACCTGGTTGTCCTATACGTGCCCTGTGATGGCACTTGAGATGATATGTTCCACAACCTTCCCCCGCTCTGAGTTCAGACTGACAGGCCTGTAGTTCCCTGGATCCTGCTTCTGGCTGTTCTTGTAGATGGGCGTCACATTTGCTATCTTCCAGTTAACTGGGGCCTCCCTGGTTAGCCAGGACTGCTGGTAAATGATGGACAGTGGCTTGGTGAGCACTTTCACCAGTTCCCTCAGAACCCTTGGGTGGATCCCATGCAGCCCCATGGACTTGTGTGTGTCTCAATGGTGCAGCAGGTCACTGACTATTTCTCCTTGAATTATGAGGGCTTCATTCTGCTCCCCATCCCTGTCTTCCTGCTCAGGGGGCTGGGGACCTCGAGAACAACTATTAAAAGACAGAGCCAAAGAAGGCATTAAGTACCTCAGCCTTTTCCTCAGCCTTTGTCACTATGTTTCCCCTGCATCCAATAAAGGAGGGAGATTCTCCTGAGCCCTCCTTCTGTTGCTAATGTATTTATAGAAACTTTTTTTTTATCATCTTTTATGGCAGTAGCCAGATTAAGTTCTAATTGGGCTTTGGCCCTGCTAATTTTCTCCCTGCATAACCTCATGGCTTCCTTGCAGTCCTCCTGAGTTTCCTGCCCCTTCTTCTAAGGGTCAAAAGTCATAAGCTCTTTTTTTTTTTTTTTTTTTCTCTGAGCACATACATAGTATTTTTTATGTTGATTTATGAACTGTATAAAATATTGGCACATTAACCTGAGTAATTTGAATACGACATGGTGCATTTAAAAATGCTTAATAACAGTAGTCCTCATCCATCAAACTTTTAAATATCTTTACAGATGCACTAGGCAAAATATTTTCCCCTTCTCATTGACTCTGGTATTACTATCTAATGTATGCTTTTAATTATGTGTACTTTAATATAAGTAAAGAAAAAGCTTGGGCTATTTTTTTTTTTTTTTTTTTTAAGCAAAATAAGAAAATTATCCCTTGAATCCTTGCCTCACGTCCCCCGGTCATGCTTTTTTGGTTTTGGTAGTATCCTATTAAAAGCAACTGCAAAAGGATTCATATTTTCATAGAGCTTTTATGTCAGTGCTTGTATGAGATAACAATGAGGGAGACCCTTTCGTTTACCTTATTGTATCTTTCTCCAAACTGAAAGAATGATGCTTTGTTTTCTCTTGAGGGAGACAAAGTTGATGGCTATATTGCCACCACTATTCTCAGCATTCTTGTGAGCCGGGCTATTTCTAAAATTCCTATTATTTCGACAAAAAAAACTCACAAGACCCAAACCCATGAAAATTTATTGTCAAGGCTGAGATACTATGGTTTACATATTATACCTTTTTACCTTAGGATATTTAAAGCTGAATCTAATTTGGAAAAGTAAGATTGCATTTTATAGTGAAAATTTCACAATACTGCCATATGTATACACCTATAATATTCTTTTTAAAAATTACTGAATTGCATTTGAGATTAATTCATAAACCTGGTAATAAAAAGGTACGAAAGTTTATGTCTGGTGGTTTTTTGTTTGCAAAAATCTTCACTTAACAGCCCTGGAGGTGACGTAAAAGGATGTTTCCTTTTGCAACATTGTAACTCCATGTTTCAACAGGATGAAAGACTGGGAACTTTGTTTCAGAGAGGTCTAAACAGCCCATTTTCATAGACTATAAGGCAAAGTAAAACTACTATGATCTTCAGATCTGACGTACTCCTTGATAGACAATGAAATATTTCCCCAAATTAGGTCTTGCATGAATTAAGCATAATTTTTTCAAAAAGCAACACAAAACTCAAAAAAACTTTCTAGTTCTCATGTCAACATTCTGAGAAACAGTGAATTCAATATGTTAATTGACGAGTTGTCCTAGCAACAACACCCTGTTACCAACATGCCTACTTTTGAATCTTAAGTTATCTAGCTTCAAATTTAAGACTTCTAGCTTACAGAAAACCTGATAAACAGAAGAGTTTCCTTTCTCATGGTGACGGCACCAGTGCCGAACCCGGAGGCTGCTCTGTTCCCACTCGCATTTCTCCGGGCACGAGCTCAAGGCTGCTTCGGCCTTTCTGCTCGGGGCGGCTCAGCCTCTCGTGCAAGACAGAGGGGCACAAGGGACCCCCCAGTGCTGGTGCCCTCCTGGATGGGGGTAGACGGCACGGAAAGGGCCTTCCAGCCGGAGGGGCAAGGATTACTCTGCTGGAAATAGGGGCCCAAGCAGGGGCAGATGGTGTGTTCCCAGTTCTGCCTTGAAAATCAACATGCTGCTGGGTCCCAGAGTGCAGATGTTGTTCGGCTGTGTGATAAAAGCCCTCCGGGGCAGACTGGCTGGGTGGGCCCAGCTGCTGGAGGGATCCATCTTGCACATGCGTACATGGATGTGCTCAGCATCCAGCCTCCACCCTGCTCGGGCAGGGAGCGGGGCAGGGTGGGCGAGTCCCTTGGTGCTGCCTGTGTTTGTGCAAGTGCTCTGCGTGTCTCTCTGTGTTACCTGTGCGGCTGGCAATTTACTGAATGATACTATACAGAACAACATACGTGGCGTATATGTGTGCTCTGTGGTCATGTGCCTGCCGGGAATACACGCTCAGCCTCACTGCTGGTTGGACGCGGGGGCATGGAGGGGCAGCTGCCTCCCCACTGCAAGATCTGGCAACTCTTAACCGATACGTCCGCTGCTGCACCAGAGACTCATTTCCTGAGGACCCATCCAGCGTGATCCCAAGTGTTTTTGGAGCTGGCTTTTGCCAGGCCAGAGTTCTCCATCCTGTGGGAATGGGCTGCGTTTATAAACACTTTGCTGAGAGGCACAGTTAGTAACCTGTGAATTTTTCTTTACCAGTATCCAGTAATTCTTCTGCCTCAACCTCTTTGTTCCCTCATTCAGACATCTGTGCATCATTTGAAGAATGTATCAGTAAATATTCTCCCCCAAGATATTCATGACCTTAAACATGAGAGCCAAAAACTGATCCCTGAGAATCAGCCTCCATAGCCACTTAACAATTTGTCCTACTTATAATTACACTGACCTATTATTTAGATAACTTTTAATAACTTCATGCATAGCATGCAGTTTTGTTTTGTTTTGTTTTTTATTGTTTCACATTATTTATCAAGATACTGTGCCATATCAGGTCAGAACACAAACCCAAAAATATTACAGCAACAGTACCTTTACAAGTCAAATCTATATATGTCAAAAAAGCCCTCAAGTTACTTTGACAAGATCTGTTTTCCAGAAAACTGTGTTGATTTGCATTAATTAAATTACTCTCTTAATTTTTTATAAACTGAGTTCCATATTAGGGTTTTTTTGTTTTTGTTTTTCTTTTTTTCCCCTCAGGCTGATTTTATGATGACAAGCTTATAACTAAATAGATTATTCTATTTATTATTTTTTAAATATTGGCACAACATTTATTTTTCTTCCAGATGTTTCCTGAATGTCCTCCATGTTTCAATACTTTTGAAAATTAACCTTGACTGTGTAGAGACTCCTCTGACATTTCTTTTATAATTCTTTGATGCAAATTGCATAGACATGCTGATGGTACATCCAAGTGAGAGGCAGAAAGAGCTTAACATCCTTCAGTGTAACTTTTGTAATGGAAATTTTTTTATCATCTTCTATGGTGGGACTGTATTAGCTGGATGTTTCCCAAAAGAGAACAGAAATAATGAGATAAATCTTTTACTTCATCCAATGATAATCATTGTGGATTCATTATATTTTATTCTGTATTCAAAGACAAAGAAGTCATGCCCCAAACAAAAGAACAGCCACATATTTTCTTTGCTGATTTGCTACCCTGGAAGGTTTGGGGGCATGACTTAGGACAGTGTGTTGAAACACCTTTGCCATGACGGGCATGGATGGGAGTGCTCCCAGGAGGCCTCCTGAAGCTCCGCAGCCACACTAGCCCACAGCCAACATGTAGCAGGGAAAGGCACAGAGAAACATTAATTTCACTAAGCAGCTGAAGGGTTGCAATTACATTCAGCTCACTTCACTATTTCTTATACATTGTGGCTGGCCACATTTGCACTAGAAGAAGACTGAAAAAGAAGCTGAATCAACAGTCTAAACAAAATCCACTCGATGGATATCTTAACCCTTCTCCATCCACTCTAGACCTGAAGTAGGCATTGCTTCTCTCCACAGCGCGGAAAGACAGATCAAACGCATTCCTTCCAGGTACCCATGCTTTCAGTAGGCAAAGAGATTTTTTTTTCTTTAGTCTTTAATACTTTTTATTATTCTGAGATCCTCACTTATTGTTTTCATCAGAGGAAGTACACATAGTAATCCTGGGTGATTAAGCTCCATATTTGAAGGGATAAAAGAGAAAGACGGATAAAGGAAAAAAGGGATAAAAGAGCTGTCTCTTCTCTTTGTAAAGAGAATGGACAGCTAGGGATTTGTATGTATTCTAGATTTAGGAGACATTTTTTGTTTGCTACTGTAGGTTTTATTTTTTTATATCTAAATCAGAATCTTGTCTTTGTAAAATTTACAGCTACAATTAAAAAAATGAAATTACTTGGAATATGGGTAAAATACAGCATTTGGGTAAATCTGACATTTTCCTTTCAATGGTGATTAAATTGTGCAGTTATGGTCTTACAAAAAACTAATTACAAACTGTTTACTTAAAATATTATATAATAATATTAAAGCAAATTTCTTGTTAAAAAGTCAAAATGCATCACTAATATTCTCCACATATTTCAAATCCGTCTTTGCATTCTGGCTTACAAGTTCTTAACTCTTATGGTACAGAATTGTATCTTTTTGTGTGTGTTTGTGATTAATTGCGTCTGCAAAGCTCACGTCTGCTGATTGTTTACATCTGCAATCAGCTGTGCAATCAGACAACTAAAGGAGCTGAATAACTCAACTAGTTCACATGCACTTCCAGAAAAACCTGCAAGTACAAGAGGGGAAGAGTATCATGCTATCATTAGTGAGCTATAATCAAAGAGTTCATGGCTATGCTTTGGACTTTAGAAAGAAGTGTAACTCTATAATGGTGATGATTCTTACTTCAAGCATTTTGGATACACAGTCCTTCTTTTCTGGTGCAAGGAGCTGTGTGCACCGAAGGCGGCTACCGATACCAAAGGGGATTCAGTGAGGTCTGAATTGCTGCCTGGCTGCTCTGCGGCCATCAATCACTGACCATACGCACATTTTGCTCATAGTTGTTGATACCTTTTTCCTGTCGTTCCCTTCGGACAACATGACTAATGGCAGCTATTTTATCATGTAGAAGCTCTTCTAGCATACGATAGCCTAGTTACTCACCCTGACTACACATGGCAAGTGTGGCCCATGCAATGGTTTGTCTTTGTATTTCCAGGATTCCCAGTGGATTAGTTTAACTCTTCAACATCAAAAGTGATTTGTGTTCAGATCGCTAGGGATAAGTGTGCCAGCATGCTGGGCTGTAAACCAAGAAATCTGAGGATGACATTCACTGTAAAACAAAGATCTAGGTAGTGTATCCCTAAAAGATGCCTTGATGAGGTAACAAATTTTACCTTTTGAAAATAAATCTCAGGTTGTTTTTCATTTTAATTAGTAGAATGCACTTTTTCCCTTTTCATATTTGAAATGGCTTGTGTTTTCCCTGGGTACCTTTTGGGTCAGAATCTGATATCAAAGACAAGTTCTCTGTCTAAAGCGTAAGTACAGGCAACTGTGGTTACTTGGAATTCCTGAAATTTTTTAGTTTTGAAAGGATTGTCTAAAATTTTATCAGATATTTCTTTGGACATTTTACTTACAAAGAGATATGTTACTGAATAAAAAAGATAAGAACAATACGTTTTTACTTTTTATACAGGTACAAACCTCAACTATTAAAAATTAAGAATAATTTGGCAAGAATAGTTGAAGGTTTTTTTAATTATCAAGGCAGGTAGGATATTTATCCAGGTGAACAACCACACATTTGAAGAGAGCATTTATCTTAATACTTTTGATGTAAACCTAACAGAACTGAAAAGTACCGTACCAAGAATGACAGCTCAACTGTAGAACCCAGAAGGGAAGATGGCATTTAATCAGTAGTATTAGACTCACGTATATATTGACGACTTCTTACCTTCAAAGATGAATTCATATGAGACATAGTGGTCAATCATGTCACAAGTATTGATCTACTGTTAGGAACTTAAAACATGTTTTAATCCTTGCATTTAACTTTTAGCGCATGCTAAACCCAAATATTGGTATGTGGTGGGGGGAGGGGAGGAAGATGGTAACAGGGAAGAGAGGGAGATGGGCTAAAAGGAAATTGCCTGCATATACTTCTGTGATGTACAGTCCATTTAACAGAGAATTTTATGAGCTGCAGTTACCTGTACCTCTCATGAGAGATATTTTTCTTTCATTCTAGCCATCACAGTCAAACAAGAAATGTGTGTTGCACCCTTTTAGTCTTATCACTACCACTGAACTAGGTAGGAAGACGGTATAATGATTCGTCATAAATCATCATAGTCTGCAGTACTGTTTTTAAATTTTCCACAGAATTGTATGAACAATTCGACAGCCCATGTTAATTTACATCAATTAAGTGATGAAGTTTGTCTAACATCATGGCACAAAGCAGATTGGACATGTAGCTATAGAACAAATTCAGTGCAAAGCACTGTTGGAAGTCTTCCAGTAAAATCCAGCCCTCATGGAGTCAAAGGTTTGCCTCGTCTCTAATGCTCACCTGCTCCTAACCGGGGCTTAGAAACAGCATGTCTGAGAAAATGCATTTTACTGGCACTTTTGTGAAGTGACTACTTTGTTCTGCAGTTACTTAGCTCTTAGAAAAAAACTCAAAAAACCACAAACCCAGCCAAAAAAAAAAAAAAAAAAAAAAAAAAGAAAACCCAAACCTAAACGAAACCAAGTAACTGATACTCTTGTGAAAACACATCTTAATAACAACCAACACGGCCAATACTGTGGTAGTAACTTCAGATGGCTTAACGGAAGGAAGGGTATAAGCAGAAATGTTTGTAAATTATTGAATTAAGAAGTTATATAAGGAGTTATATAAAAATCATAGGCAGACTAAAACAAATAACTATGATTGATGGTCCCAGTCACTTTTGTGAGAGGGTATCTCAGATACTCGGTCTGTAATCACTCACAGATATACTCCCCTTTGGTGTGGTCATTATAGCAATTAAAAGCTGATATAATACAGGTCTAGATTATCTACCGAATAGCTAGATTGGGTACTGATACTACCATAGAAGCACAGAGGTAGAGCTAGCTGTAAATCTTAGACCACAAGTGAGATAAATATTGATGCAGTTAGCTTCCTCTGAGAAGGCTGCTGCATGTTATGTGCTTTAATTGCTAAACCTCAGACCAGGTAGTTTACACCTGGTTCAGTATCACTGGAAAAGGCAATGTAAACCTCCCTGTGGGGTGCTCATACTAAGTGTTTAGTTCTTTAAGCAGTCTCTCTCTTTAAGTTGGAATTTATGGTGATAAGAGTTTACTTCCTTTTCCTGGGAAAGGTTGGCAATCTAAATGTCATTGAGAAATATCCTGTAGTTTTAAAGCCCTCAGCTTGGAAGGAGGAGAGCTAAACAGATCTCATCATCACAAATGTCTTCCACATACAAACTGATGATTCACTTGACTGAGAAGGTGGGCAGGGTGCTGTTCTGCTCCTTTCCTTCCTTCTTCCCTTCCTCCCTTCTTTCCTCCCTCCCTTCCTTCCTTCCTAGAGCTAGATTTGACTGTTCACTTCCCTTCAGCAAAATTTCACACAGGTGTGAACTTCACTAAAGATAAAGCACTCTCTGCTGAGTTTATAAGGAGTACTAATTTCATATGAGATACAGCAATGGTTTTAAGTGCGCAGATGACAGCTCCTTCAATCCCGATGTCAGAAAGTTGTATAAGAAGATGTTTACAAACCATTCCTAATACAGTTGAGTCTTTACTAGAAAATCAGAGCTGAAAGGACTTATGGCCCATATATAATTTCACAAATCACCTTCCTTCCACCATAGCCACAGAAAAATAACAATAATTTGATAAGATAGCCATGGAATGTGCTTAGTACACTCCAGACAAATAAATTCATTTCCAGCCACAAATTTCAGTTACTGTAGCTTTGATAAAATCATTACAAACGAGAGTTATGTAACACAGGTTATGGAAATATGACAGGATGAAATGATATGATTAATAAATTTCCTTACAGTAAGAGTTGCTTTAGAGAGGGAAAAAAAATCCACCATGTTTCCCTGCCTCATACTGCACCAAAACCCATGAAGTCCCTTTCCTAACATGTTTGAGCTGAAGAAAGCAAATGCCATGGGCTTTATAATGTTTCAGATGCAGCCATCAATAAGAACAATGTTGAGGGCATAATCAATAAGTTTACAAGGCTGCAGTCACAGGCCACCAGGAAATCCATTTTGACTTAATCAGCTTTCCAATTTTTCAGGTAAAATATAACACTTTTGGATCATATCCAAGCAATGAAGACACAGTAATAAAATTATTCAGTACAGTTTGCACAGTCTTCACAATTTTTGAATCAAGATGGTATTTTAGCAAAGATTGTTTTCCCCCATCTTGTGTACCCCATTCCTCCCTCTTTTTTGGTACTGTAATGAAAATGTACTCTCCCTACTTAAAACTGGCTTATGACATCCATGTCTCTCCAGATATTCTGCAGCAGGTTAAATGTCCGAAATATTCCTGTGTAATAAAAATATTGTTTCCTGAAATTACATTCTGCTACAGCAAAAAAGACATTTCACGAGGTACAACACTAATGAATGACTTTCAGCATTTTCTGAAAAGAGAACACGCCCTGCCCCCTCCATGTAGCCCTTACCTTCTTTTTCTTGAGCTTAACTACCATGGTCCAGTGATTGAGGTGTTGAGTGTCTCAGCTGACTAACTAAAAAGCGGGGCAACCACTGACAACAGCAGTTGTACTGGTGTGTCAGAGATGTTTGTTTGCGTTTCTGGCAATGTATACAGAGAATTTTCTGCAACTGAAGCCTAATTACATTTTCTCATGTTTTTGTTCACTTCTAAAGTTCATATGCAATAAACTGTGAAAGCAGAGATAAAATTTTTGTATCTGAATTTGTCTTGCCAAAGCAATACTTTGGTTAACAGATAGAACTCCCCTCCTTCTGTTAACACAAAGATTTTCCCTCCATAATTACTGGTTTTACATTTTTGCTAAGAAGTGGAAGACTTGATTCTTATGTTTCCTCTTCCTTCATTTCATTGGAGGGTTTGGTTCTAGATGGTTTATACCACAGGTTGCTTCCTTGTCTCCAGCTCCTTTCTTCTACCATTTTGTTCTCCGTTAAATATTGCCCTCTCTGCTATTTTTTGAACCAAAGGGACCTTGGATATTGACAATGATCCTGTTAATATTTGGCTTCACATTGCAGTTATTCTGGGGAAAGAGCTGCAAAGAGAGGCTGAGGCTGGTTTTAACCACGAGAGCAAGCCAACTTCTAACATTTTGAATAAGATGGCTTAGAGCCCATAGGTCAAATGGCTGATGAACAAAAGAGACCAACAGCCTTTCTCATGCTACTTCTTGTCCTCTAAAATCTACCTTTTTTGTTGCACTGAGCTACCTGTTGCGGACACAGCCACTGGCACACTCAGTGAGCCCTGCTGCTGTGGTGAGCTCCTCGCTCCTCAGCTCCTGGAGGTTCTGGTACGGGCTGTAGCTTGAGTTCTCATCCTCCTTCACTTCTGTACTTCAATGAGGCGATGAGACTCACAATTTGTGAAGTGTCAGCCAAAGGGAAGGTTAACGTTAAGTGTTGATGACAGTCATGTTTCTCTTGGGACACAGAATTGTTCCGAGAGAGCTCCTTTTTCTCCACTGCAGTCTTTCCATTTATTTCCACTAATTTGGCAAAAAAAAACCCAGTTCTACTCTCTCTCAATGTCAAAACACAGGAAGTTCAGTGAAGTTACAAAGTGATAAATTAGAAACAAATGGCAACAAATTGACTAGGGGAAAAAAGGTTTATATTTTTTTCTTTTATTTTTTGTTTACTATTATTTAAATATTAGAATATTAGAAAAATCAATTTTTTATATGGCCCACAGAATTGTGGACTTTAGTGCCTAGCTAGTGTTTTTGGTGTCTAAATTAATCAAGATTAAAAAAAAAAAAAAAAAAAAAATAAACAAACTAGATTTCTGTATGGATAATCAATATCTAGAGCTAGTAATAAAGCAGAAAAATTTCAGGCTTCATTCTCTAATTGTTAAAGATACAGATGAATCTTAATGCAGTGGAATATCATTTCATTTCTCCTTACTACGAAGTCTCTTGCAACTTTTTCTGACTTATCTAGTATGGCTCCTGCTGCAGACATTTTTTGGAATATATGCAACATGAACTTGATTCTGGGCAGAGGTTTCTATGGTTTAACTATAGAATTCTTTAGAAAGACATCTAATTCAAATGAGGAATGAACATCTTAGCTTTTTCTGATCCTTATTTGTAGAAGGCAAATGCCGAGCCTCACAGAAATCAGACTGCATTTTTAAGTTATTCCTGTTCCAATGCAATGAACTTTCACCTGAATATATTTGATGAAACTCCTGTTTATGTGTATCTTTGCAACCTGGAAGGTCTACCAAGACCAATCCAAGTTTAAGTTCCAGTACTACACTCCATAAATCAGTAACTTGCTTTTTTCTTTTTAAAAAAAAATACATTTTCAAGGCTGAATTTAGCTCCATCTTGCTCCACTTACCCTCCTTTTCAATGGTAAAAACTTGGTAATGAAGTTTTGTCTTTATTTTGTGGAGGCTGGAATTCTTCTCAGGATATGCCTGAAGCACATATTCTATATTAAGCCAAATAAAACTAAATGTATCTTTAAAATTAAGCTGGTGCTTACTTTCTATGCTCAAATAAAAATAAAAGCATGGACTTAAGTATTTGTTGGGATTGAATTCTGCTTGCTGAGTTAGAGGATAGAGCTTTTGGATTAGTTTTTAACAGTCCTCTTCACACAAACACAGATGGAGCATTCAAATGTCCCGATTGCTCACATGTCCTCATGCTCTGTAGACAGGACTGGTATGGATTTTTTTAGTTCAGTCAGAACAGGACTTCCTATGGAAATTAGCAGATGGAAGGAAGAGAACGGATCCAAATTTTTAATCCTTTTTTTTTCTTTTCTGAACAGATTTTGTTGAGATGGTCGAGCTACAGAGCCACAAATCCAACCAAAAAGTGCATAAATACACGCAAACATATGTTGATATTTGGTATATGCTTAATCAGGCAGGCTACAAGTCACCTACTGCTGACATGAATATCCACCTCTTATATGATGGAGATGACAAGGATTTTTAAAATTACTATAGATGAAGAATTTAATTTTGTGTACTATTTTGAATTCTCAGTCAAGAGAAAAGCTAACTACAACACTGATACGTACTTTAATAACAGCCAAATGGTTCAGCACAGGACCAGGAAGTTGGTCAACAGCAAGTGGTAAAGTACATGGAAGGGAATTTCACTAAAAAGAGGGGAAGGTTATACCATATGGCTCAGGCTCACATATTTCAGTTTGGGGCAATAATTTCACTGACAACTATCAGGGGGGATACTAAATGCACGAAAGAATAAATGTATGGGACAGGATTTACTGTAGATTTAAGAAGTGGTTG
This sequence comes from Podiceps cristatus, assembly GCA_000699545.1. Lineage (NCBI taxonomy): Eukaryota > Metazoa > Chordata > Aves > Podicipediformes > Podicipedidae > Podiceps > Podiceps cristatus. Next base: position 51,657 of record KL278273.1, on the reverse strand, counting down.
TTTTCTGACTTCATTCTCAGCAAAAGGTAAGGCAATTAAACTAAGAATTGCAGGGTATGCTGATCTCATCATGGTGGTCACGATGAAGTAATTCTGATTTTGTTAGTGATATATTTATTAATGTCTCTACAGCTTTAAAAAGAAAATTCAAGACTTTGACAGTTCCTTCGAAGTAAACTGTAAATGAGATGTACTTAATTTTTATTTCTTATAAAACTCCCCAGTTAAATTAAATAAATGCAAAACTCCGAAAAAGTTTCTAATTACAGCTTATTAAACCTTCTTCTACCTAGTAACTTCCCTGTTGGAATTCAGTAATTGCGAATGAAGGGGATCCCAACAGGCACCTGTTTTACACTTGAAAGCTCAAAATTACTGCTCTACAGTAACACTTTGTGTTATGTAACATAAGTCAAAGGAGGAATTGTACATCAGTATTTCTGTTATCTTGTCTGGAAAGACCAGAAAAGGAATTAATCTTGCATGGGATAGGTTGTTATCACTGTACAAATACTACTGACTGCAATATATATGGGCATAAAAAATAATATAATATGCAGAATGCCTATACTAAAACAATATTTACCCTTTTTTCAAAAAAATGCTTTCAGATCCTCAGATGGAAAGTATTTTCATTGATTGCAAATCAATGTATACTTGCAAATCATTATACTATATGTATTAAAAATCTTCTGGTACCACCTAGGTGATATTTGACTGATGAAGTTTTGGTGTTTGTTTGTGTTTTTTTTTTTGTTTTTGGTTTTTTTTTTTTTGGGGGGGGGTGTGTGTTTTGTTTTTGTTGTTTTTTTGTGGTGTTTTTTTTTTTTTTAAATCCATGAGGAAAAAAATTTAAGGAAACTCACCTTGAACACTGAAGCATCTACAGTTCATTAATTTTTGTTCCTGACCAAAAAACCTTCTACCAAAAACAGTTAAAATGCCTAGAAAAGATTTTGTGTGGAAGATCACAGATAAACAGATGATATTGGAAAAAAAAATGAGGTCAGAGAAGTTTTCTCGTAATACATGGAAATTCTCATATTTGACATATTTCACACTCTTTGTCTTTACGAAGTCTGATAATTTACCAAGATTCTGGAGTACCTTACAGACGCTCAATTAGAAATTTAGTTTTTTAAATGCTGAATACAATAATTCATTCTATAAAACAGTCATAAACCCTGCATAATATAGTTTTCTTTGTATAAAGTAAAAGACATGGCTTCCACACTGTCAGGCACATACTTGTGGATTCCACCAAAACCTGTCTAAATGTCTAGCATTTTCTAACAGAGTCTTATGCTTGTCCTGATGAGATGCCAGAAACAGACAGAAGTAAGAGGGACAGGTGACAACATACACATTTTGTGGAAACTACGGTAGGCAGGAAAATAAATTTTAAGCATTTAAATAAAACAAAGCTACAATTTCTGTATTTTAAAAAACAGATAGCAAAACTCTCTGTAGGGAACTTGGCAAAAAAAGGGCTCAAGAAAAAGGTAAGAATGGAAAAGTAAGCCTAGAGAAAGCTATTTGGATATGGAGTTAAGGCCATAACTTTATTGGAATTGAAGCAGGGAGGCAGGATAGATTCAATTCACAAGAATGAAAGGGAAGGCTACACGGCAACATGGAAAATGAGAAAAATATAAGGAAATGAAAGAAGGAAGATGCAAAGCATTTTCATTAAACCGCAGGATCACATAACCTCGTATAGCTCCTAGCAAGCATTCACCATGCCAAAAAAGATAATGACAGATTTATAGAATAATGCAGATTGTAAGCGACCTCTGGAAGTCATCTCATTCAACCCCCAAGAAAATACAAGAAAATGTAGAGAGTACAACAAAACCCTGCAAATAACTGCATAAAAAATGACAATAGGATACAAAGGGGAATAGATGGGCAAGTACAGGATGAGGAAATGGATATGTTGATAGCAGTAACTATATCAAAAATAACATAATGGGATAAAAGCCAATCCAGAATAGATTTCTGGTTAAGATCTAAACAGTAAGTTGTTCAAGTGGAAACAACAAGAAGCCTTCGATGCAGTTACAATAAATTGTCTAAATAGTTTCATAATATTCCCAGAAAACATTATGATGTGCAGAGAACAAAGCTGGATTCACTTCATAAGATGAAACACTCTGCTTTAATTTGCATTTATCAGAAGAAAAAGTCATAACCATTCCAGTCAATTTTCAAAAGTACTGTGTGGAAGACTTGGTGTTAACAGGATTTTTGTGCTCCAGTTTTGAGGAAGAGAGCAAAATATGCAAAACAATCATAAAGCCATAACAAAATTTCATTCCACTATCCCAATCTCCAGTCAAGTGCATGTTCATAGACATTAGGCATTAATCATACGCTGGTAAACCAAACAGTTCTGGTTTGAAATCCTCCATGGAATTCAGCAGTAGTGTTGCCTCCTTTTTAAGATCTGGATTTAATTTTTCATCTGGAATCATAACCTTTTTTCAGGGCTCCTTTGACTCCAAGCGGAGAATCTTCAAACACAAGACACTGAGAAATAAAGAGGTGAGGGGAAAAAATTCAGTAATGTTACTATGAACTTTCAATCTTTTGACTTAAAAGAGAGAATGATCCAAAATAAAACTTAGTAGGAAAGCTAAATTCAGTACCTGGCTTAGACACCCACCCCTAATTAGTACAAGAGCACACCTCTCAATTTGAACACCTGCATAGTAATTAACCTTAAATTCATTTCAATTCAAAAAAACATCAACATGCATACTTAAATCCCAGCAACTGGTTATCCAGATGTTCCTAAGTGATGTGCTTTATAGGGATGGGTTTAAGCACAAGCTTAAAGTGAAGTTTAGCAAGTGCTTAAATACTTTTATAAGCAGGCAATTTAATTCTTCAAGATCAACTTTACAACCTGCAAAATGGCAAAAACAGTGCTTTCACTTACAGGTGTGGCATTTCCTACATACACAAGAAGCGAAAGACTACACTACCTAGGACACTATTAGGACTTTGGATGAGTGGATAGTAAGACAGAAGTCACTTATCAGAAGAGTGCTGTCAAATTCATGCTCTATTTGCTTAATTCTTCCAAAGCAATGGTGAGAAAGAAAAACAGCAATTATATTGTAAGGTTACTTTTAGAGAAGAGACAGCTCAGGCAGGTAAAAGTTCCATGTCTTACAATAGTCAAAATCATTCAGGATAGCAGTTTGGACGCAAAGTTGTTAAAAATAATCAATACATTATTTATGTGAATTTTGTAATTTAGCATCAGAATATTGAATAATAATTATATAGCATAACTAAATACATAACAAATCATCTAGTCTGAACTTATATATAATAAAAGATAATGCTTCTGGAGCACATTCCAGAATGGATATAATAAAGCATCTCTTCCTGACATTACCCAGTCTTGAGTTTGAATTTTTTGTCATGGACAATCCAAAGCAACCTTTGGCATCCAACCATCTGAAAAATTCTGACCTACACTGACAAGTGGTTTCTAACACTCTGCAATTCAGATGGCATTTATTATCAAGATTACTAGCACTGCTCCTACTGCTAACGCCAAAATTACTGCCACAGGTAATCCGAGTAATTCAACACAGGTGTTGGATGGTTAGTGCAATTTTCCCCACGCCCTTCAGACACTGCAACTCTGCCTTATAACAGATTCCTCTCCCATGCATTAGGCCCTTCTCCATCGTCATTACTGACCTACCAAATCCCTTCTTACATACTCAGGATGGATTTCCTTATCTTTTTCTTCACAACAGAATAGACTGTGGCAACTAATACTGAATGGCTAAGAGTAATGATTTGCTAAACTTAGTTTAACTTTCAACTGAATCCAGATATGACACACTGGGAGAACATACAACAGCGTAATGCATCTTTTAGGCTCTATAACACACAATTATTTCACCAGGGAAGATTAGGGATGCACAACCTTTGTTCTGACTGTGCTCTAAGACAACCAAGTTGCAACCTGCAAAAAAATTATCATGTTCAAAGAAAACATTTTTGCAAGATGTATTAAATGTCTGCACTATATATACCCATCTGTATCAGAGACTGTGGAAGGGGAAGAGGGAATGAACCCTTCTGCTTTCTTTCCTTTTTAAAATATCGACTCTTGCCCTTCAACATGCCATGTTCTCTGTCAAGAGAAAAGAGGTGCTTTCTACCTTGCATGTAATAAAATTAAAACTTAAGTAATGTTTAGTGAACCAACAGAATCACATCAGTCTCTTTGATGCTTATTTTCTTTATACAGTCACTGAATTCCACTTTGAACAATGTGATATTTGCAAATGTTGATCATTATCATTATTACCAACTACAAATATATAACCAGCTGCTCCTACAAAGCTTGGAACAATTGCTACTAGAACAGAAGCATCGTTCTGCCTATAGGTTTTGTTCCTAACTACTTTAGTTTGTGACCCTAAGCACTCTGAGGACTCTGAAACAGTAAATAAAACCCTGATAGGCTTTTCCTCTTGAAGAACAAGCTCTAATGTTGCACAAAACAGCACTATCAAGGCCTTTCAGAAACCTTTTCTAATCCAGCCCATACAAATGTACTGCACTGCTCTGCCTTGAAGGACCTAATTGACTTCCGTGTTGTCACTAAGCTTACTGTATGAGAGGAGCCAATGATTATGGCAGGCAATATGCATAATGAAAAGCTTAACTAATTCCCTGGAACTAGAAGCAATTAAAACTCTTAATTACCAAAGAGGCCAGACAAATGACCCATAATTACAGTGACTTCAATGTTACAGGAAATAAGTATACTAGGTCTTCCTCCCACCTTTCTTGCTACCGACACTTATTGTCAACAGCACAGCAACATTTTTAATGGATGACGGAAGGTTTACAGAGGTTCACATATAAAATGGATTTATTAACTGTGCGGCACAGAAATCTTATAAACTGTTCACTTTCCTAGCCTACCCACAAACTAAATTTAGAGATACGAAAGCAGCCAAATTCTTCCCCGTTTTGCGTAAGTATTGCAACATCAGCATCACTCCAACTGAGAGAGACAGATGAGATTTATACAGACTTCAGCTGAGATTCTGGCTGCTTCTCTGCATTATTTCTAAAACTTGTGTCACTAATCAATACTACTGCTATGAGATCTCTCAAAAGGTCATATTAATATAGGACAGTTTTCACTTTGGAATGAACTAGAGGTTTAAAAAATTAAAGTAGTAAAATATACTAATTTATAATTCACTCTATGAATCTAGAAAAATAAAAATTAATCACTTCACCAGAGGAATAAATAATAAAACCACTGCAGCACCTCAGTACCTCATCTTCCTACATGAAACTTAAGAATATAAGAAAAGAGAGTTAGGCCCTTGGTATGTACAGCAGGCCCTTTCCATCCTATATACTGTACATGTCTGGATGGAACATTTACGTAACTAACAGGGATATACATGAGTATTATTGCTACTACTGATAACCAAGAAGTCTGGAAGGATAAAAGATTAAAATCAGTTTTGAAATTAAGATTTTGAGAAAAAATGTGTAGATAATACATATGCATGGGGAGCGCTTATCAAACAAATATCCTTGACCACGTAAGACACTACTGTATCAATTCTAAAACAGAATGATAAGCCTAAAATGGTGTAATTTATACACATAGAACTTGTCTGCAAATTAAATACTACCATCTATTGTTCTATAAAGAAAGAATGAAAATTTTCATCATCTTTAAAATGGGTAAATATACCCTCCAATTCTTTCATATTGTATTCAAAAAACCTTCTGTTTGCTGGTTCGGGTCTGGTCTGGTCTAGTTAGGCCCTTAATCTCAGTAAACATTTGCAGACACAGGGACTAAAGCTCACATTTTAGCACTCTGTCTTTGAACCAGAGTCTTCCTGGTAAGATTATCAAGTATTTCTTTCCCTTTGATTAAAACAATGAGAAGAAAAGGAACCGAGTGTTTGTGAACTCCTTCCTTTTCTTCCCTAAACATTTTATTTTAATATATTATTATTTTTACATTTCATTCCTCATATACTCCATGGAAAACAGCTACTATGGAATTAATGAGAAAATATTAAACTTCTGTTTTTTTGTTTGGTGTGTCCCCCCCCCC
>KL278273.1:23345-45519 GCA_000699545.1 Podiceps cristatus | reverse complement strand
CCCCCCGTTATCACTGTAACATTTTCCTTGTGGTCTGTTCAAACTGAAGCCAACACAGTTAAGTTTTTCACTGGCCAAAATATACTTAAAAAAACTTTAGTCCTATTGAGTCTTACACAGAACTAAGTTAAGAGTACCCTGCCTTCTGAGGAACTACTGACAGAATGATTCTCTTGCCATGAACAAACCCCCGTTTTAAAACCACTGCATGTAGGTACTCTGCCCTAAAAAAACCCAAAAACAAAACACCAAAAAAACCCCAAAGAACAAAAAAACCCCCAAACAAACAAGCAAACAAAACCCAAACAAAATCACAACAACCCAACCAAAAACAAACCCAAAAGGCATTCTGAGGACAAAAGTGGTTAAAAAAAAAAGACTAATGATTCATTTTATTTTTCCCTCCTGTTGAATGAAGGCAAAAGGGAAAACAGTAGAATTTCGAGGTCTCAAATCACAGTTTCAAAAAGGGCTAGTAACACCTCTGGGAGGTTATCCCTATGTTCATTCTCCAACTGCTGAACAGGACCAGTCTCCTTCTGTGTTTGGTGAGAAGAGACAGTAGAAGATTATTGTATCTTCTCTCCTCAAATGACACAGAAGCATTTGGTATCTGAATGTAACATATTATGTTTGAGGCTTCTTATGGATTGCATATGATGCTTCCATAACTTCTTTATTTATCATTGATTTTTCTCCTTCATGATCAAATCAACTGTTCAAGAGCGTGACGTGTTATTTGCAAAATTTGCACTCTGGAAGCATTTGATAACTTTATATATTAACTTACTTATGCATGCACACCACAGTGTTCTATAAGCATTTAAGGCCTAATTCAAATTTCATCAAATCACTAAAAAAATCCCCGTTGACGTCAATCGGCATCAAACAGAGCCCAAAACGGGCTGCAGGAAGAAATCTACCAAGTACAGACAGCTAACATTGATTTCAGAACAACATTGTTCATCTCTGCAATACAGAAGGCAGTCAGGCCTTTCATTGCTACAGGTAACTTCTTGGCTGTTCACTTCCAAAAGTATTTTTATTTTCCTCATTGTGAAAAAAGAGCTCATGCTATGTGGTCATAATTCAAAACTAAGTAGTAACTAAGAAATCAATGATCAGTCTGAAAGATACTACTACTGCAAGAATGGTTTTTGTTTTGTTCAACAACTTTTATCTCCTTTTCCTTGCTGACTCATTTTTTTTTTTTTTGTTCAGATTTTCAGAATAATTCCATTACTGACCAACTGTGCTACTATTGTGAGTGATCCAGGAACTTTAAGAACCATAATATAATTCAGAATACAACACAGACCCATCTATATCTCTTAAAAAATGATGAGATGCTGAAAAGATGCAGGTTACCACTATTGGGAGGGGGTAGAAATTCACAAAAAGAGAGAGGAAACACCAACAACTTCACTAACATGTCATAACACAGATGCTGGGCTATTTTTTAGTTTTTTTTTTTTTTTTTTTCCTATGCTTTGATATACAAAGTATCTAGGAACAAGGGGAAAATGTATTTCTGGATGACCCATTTTCCACCAGAGTTACTTAAACATTATTGAATAAATGCATTTTAAGCAGCTACAGTATTTGCAATTTTGGCTTCCCACTGTGTTAACTCTCTGAAAAATTAACAAAAACTAATAAGGAAATAATTTGATTAATGTTTCTCTCCCAATCTTTAGACTTACAATCTTTCCAGAAATAGTTGGGTAAAGTCTCAGTAACAATAATGATTTACACTTTGTTTTAAGGACATATGCCAGTTTGACTAGCCAGGGATAACAGAATCATATTAAATACGCTGTTTAAGAAAGTCATGCAGCTTACAGGCCCACGACTTAGTTCCATTAAGGAAAATAAGGAGTAAGCCAAGATATTTTTAAATGCTATAACAAATGAACAAACAAGCTGGAAATTTATAATGAAATGAATTAAGCATCAGAGAATCCAGAATACTAACTACCAGCCACCGTTCTTTATGATTCAATGATTCATATTAAGAACTGTTTGGAAATTATACACACATATGCTTTTTAATTGAGATTTTTATTAACTTGCTACTAGGAGTACACTGCAGACCAGCACAAGAATCAAATTATTTACCAGAAGACTTATAAGATAAAACCAAAAATCATTAGCATAATTAAAAAAAAAATAAGGAAGAAAAAGGAAGTGTGTTACATCTGTACGTAATTAGATCACTGCGTTTCCAGCTCTTGCATAAATACCACTCAACATTTCAGCCCACACCAGCAGCTACTTTCTCACAAACCAGTTCGCAGGACGTTATCTTAAGGTGGTCCAGAAGGAGCAAAACGTTTTGGACGGGAAGAAAGAGGAGAAACCTCAAATTTCTTGCTTGTTTACAAGACTCGATCAAGCAAAAGAAAGTGCTTCTGTGAGTGACAGTTGGACCCAGACACAGCGGCTCTGTGAGGCAGGGAGAAGGTCACATTTACATGCGGGGTTACTCTGATCATTCCGGATGGCTGGAGCACTCTTTTCACAGAGGACTGTGTGTTTAGCGGACTGCACACTGGGAACTTTGTATGGCAACTTGTGTTACAGGCCTCAAGAAATTCCCAGGCGTTTCTGAAACAGTGTCCAATTATCCCGGCAGTAGAACTCTAACTCAATCAACTGCGGCTTGGATTAGCCATAGAAGAGTATTGTTCTTTTACAGAGGACACAAGGCAAATACTCAAGATGCTCTCTACTGAGGCTGCTCATACTGCGGCATAACATGCTGGGTTTTTATGCCATTTATCTCTAAAAGTGTCCTGAAAAGGAATTCTGTGCAACGAAATAGTTAATCTGTGCTGCCTTCTCTTCCAGACAGTACTTTTACTAAAACCAGTGACTTCCTTGACATGGAACACAGAAGTAACTGCACCTTGCATGCAGAGCTCAGAGCTGTAGGAGAATTCACGCTGGAAGGGATCTCTGGAGGCCACGTAGAAACACCCCTACTCAATGCATGTCCAGCCATAGCAGGCTGCTCCGGGCCTTGACCAGATGAGCTTTGAGTATCTTCGAGGATGCAGATTCCACATACCTCCTGGGCAACCTGTTCCTGTACTTCACCACCCCTATGGTAAAAACATTTTTCTAAGTGTCTAGCAGGAGTTTCTTGTGTTCCAGCCTGTGCCCACTGCCTACTGCACTGTCACTCTGCCCCTTGGAGAAGAGGCTGGCCCCACCTCATGAGCAAGCATTTCAGAGATAGGAACCAGGTACATCCAAAGGAAGAGGTGTTTTGATCAATCCAAATTCTAAGTCTCAAATGTATCAAAAGTATTTCCTGAATAAATGCAATGACCTTTTGTAAGAGATTGAGTTATTGGCAAGCTGAGTTATTGTCTCAAACATTCAGCAAAGGAAGACCTTATGAGAAGGAATGTTATCCCACTGACCAGATAAGGTGCAGCTGGAAGGGAGGATCTTGCGGAGGCAGGATAGTGCTTTTCTGGGCCTTATGTTGGTAACTGTTTCAAAAAACAAGCCTAAGACAACATTGTCCCCGCATATCTGACAGGAGGGGGGGAGGCACTGAACACCCCTTCACCCCACAAACCCCCAACTGCTCTTGAGAAGGTTGCAACTCAGAGGAGCTGGGTGCACGCCCACCACCAGACAGAACTGGACCAGAGACATCACTGGAACCCAGGGTGGTGATCTGGATATTTTATTTTACCTCTATCTTTCCTTTACTGCCCCTCCCCCTCCTCCTCATGTTATGGGCCATTCAGACTTTATTAAGCCTTTATATGATCTAAGGCTTAAATAGCTTCTGCCATAAATAAAATCTATCGATCGTTTGGTGTTAGGTCACCTTAATTTAGCCCAAGGGTATCTTGAACATCGGTTATTTTGGAGTGAGTCATCCAGGATGGCACTCTCAGGACCTGATATAATCCTTTAGACATAAACTGTTGAACAAGTCTGAGACTAGGATTGGCTCCAGCTGCACCTGGACTCCTCACCGAGGACTTTAGAAAGCAAGGGGGTCCTTTCTGAACCTCATGACTCAACAGGAGGGTCTCCCTGACCACTGAAGTGCATCAACCACATCACTCACTCTGACTTGGTCTTTGACACGTTTTTGCCACAGGGAATGTCTACAAAGTCAAGGGCGCAGCACAGCAAGCTGACCACAGTAGGTACCCTGCCTGTTTTGGGCAACTGGATACCACCACTTGCCTATAACCAACGAAGCAGGCACTGCAGAGGCAGCTGCTACTCATGGAGCCATCCAATTTTTTCAAGCGGCATAATTTTTTGGCAATACTTTCTTTTTGTTCTGTAGTGTCTCCTTGACCAATGTTATTTTCCCACACAGAAAGGCCAGCCTGCATAGTGAAATGCACCTTAATCTGATCTAAACATAGATTCATAGAAAGGTCTGGGTTGGAAGGGACCCCAAGGATCATAGAGTTCCAACCCCCATCATGTTAATGATTGTATAAACTTTGACAGAAGTGTTAATTACAACCCACATACACTTCAGACATAAAATAATTTCCTAATTTCTTCAGTAAAGAAAGGGTAAGAAGAGGTATTCACCTTTAAACAGGTTTTAGTGGGAATGAAAAACAGTCATGGAAAAGGTCTTTTTTTTTTTTTTTCCTATTCAGCACAAGCTTCTCATTGAACCGTACACAACACAGTGTCACTGGTCTGAAGTGTCTTGGTGAGATATAGCTGTCTTACACCTTAACTCTTCACGATCAGGAATAAAAGTGGTTTTCTTTCACACTTCAAACAGTTGAAAGTTATCTTTTAGAGAATATTTAAGATTAATAGCATAAAATTCAAGCATAAAGCCACAAACTAGGTCCTTTAAGTAAACCAAACAAAACACAAACAAAATTTTAATTATAATTTTCTACATATTTCAACTACAGGAAACAAATACTTATATTAAAAATGGCAATTTTCTGTTCTCAGTATAGATTTTTCTAAGAGACAGGTGGACAACAAAGTACAAAAGTAAGTTGGAAAAAATATTAACTAATTTGTTGAATTTGGGTAAACACCTAAATGGAATCTTAAAAGACCTTCTGTTGGAAATTGGCTTTTGTAACTTTTGAAAGAAAAAATAAACCATTTCTTTCGACATTGCTTGGAAGAGTAATTTAGTAGCACTGGCTTAACAAAAAAAAAAACCCAAGAGAATGAAAGCAGGAAACTAAAAGCTGATTTTACTCCAATGTAAACCAAAACCAAGAACAACTCCTAAAATCTTTAAAAAATGTAGTATCTTGCAGAGAGTCACACCTCATAAGAGTGTCGAAGAAATCGAAGAGCCAAAGAAGAGGAATAAACTTAAGATAATCAGCACTAGGAAGAACCATTAGAATCTGAAATAAGCACACTGTTCTGAAAAAAAGAAATAAATTAATATCATAGATACAAACTTGTAAACCTTCAGATTTTGAAACACAATAGTATAAAGGTTCGACTCTGGGTCATGTTGGGGGACATCTGCTAAAACAGAATTACTTCAATGTTTTCTTTTTGAACTCATTGATATTCAAGGTACTATTTCCACTGAAATATGAACTGGTAAAACAGCAATGGTATTAACAGTAATTGTTGTAAAATTAGTCTGTTACATCTATGCCAAGATAATATATGCTTCAATTTAATCTATTTCCATCATATGCCATTGAATTTCACATACATGTTTAAGACAAAAGCAGAAGTGATCAAATTAGACAATTTTCTCCTAATCAGTCTCCTAACCTGTTCCTAGGAGGTACTTTCAAAAGTAGCTGAGCCAATCTAATGGTCTGCTGCCAATGAAAGGTTGCTTATTCCTTCTCTTTCTTAAATCTCCTGTTAACCGGTTCAATACTTCCCTCTGTCTCCTAGTGATGGGCGTTGGGTTTGTGTGCCCTTCTGTGAATCAGCTTTGTACTCTAACACAAAACTATTATCCTATTAGACTCATAAATTGGAGAACAACCACGTAACAGCTGTGAATGAACAGGAAGACTGACGACGAATATAAATCCTCCCTTTTGGGCAGTGTTTGAAACACAGAGGGGTTAATCCCTTCAAACTACAGTCTTACTCCTGACATGCCTTGCATTTGTCTAAAGCAGACCATACATGTAAAACCACAAAATGGCTGTGCAAGGTTTTGCAGAACCTGCTCTTTCATCACAAGTCCAACTGTTGGCATGGGATTATGGTTATGAACGTCACAATTCCAAAGCTTCTTTTGCTATAGCAATCTAAAAATATCACATATGAAATGAAATGCCTCATTACATTGATAATCAGTTCTATTTAAATATCTGCCCTCATGATTTCAGAAGTTGATTTCCCAGTCTCTTAGTTGGCAAAGGTGCTCTGACTGTGCAGGCAAACAGAGCTCAGAGCTCAAAATTTCTTACAATTTCTCTACATGAGAAAGTATTTCTGTGCGCTAAATACTGTATTTTTAAAGAACATGAAATCTATCAACAAAAGTAACAGAATTGATAATAAACACCATATACCCTTTTTGAACTATTTATTATGAGAAATAATTAATTCAATAGAGAGCACTCTTCTAACCCTGAATGAAGGACTAACTTTAAGTGCATAAGATGATCTACTAGATCAATACAATTACTATTGGTAAAACTAACTGTATTAAGAATTAAGGGAAAGTTAAAAAGAAAATATCAAAATGATTTTTTAAGAGTTCAGTAGAGAAGTACTCTCTTTCACATTAATCTCTAATTTGTTTTTATCAGCTTGCTTTGTTTATTTTAGGGAAGCAATAAGTATCCAGGTATTTCAAGCTATGAAAACTGTAAGATGGAAAGCCAGTGAATATCAAGCAGTTTTATGTGAATCAATCATTAAAACAGACTACTCCTCTAAAATAATTCTTTCCACTGTAAACTCCACATATTAGACCAGCTCAAGAATGCTACTGGTCGCCTCAACCAAAGGTTATCAGTTCTTATTTTGACTCAAGCGTGCTTACAGGCAGAATAACAGGTCATTTTCAGTGAAAGCAATAAGGGGTGTAAGATGTAAGTGAACGTTTCACAGTAAATAATGAACAAAAATAGAAAAACATGCTTATTTAACTCTGTGTATCTATGCATGTGTATAAATATATGGTGTATACATGGTCTCTACGCAGGTAGTCTCTTCCTCTGTGGCCTAAGGCTTATTCAGTTTAATATATAATCAATAACTAACACAGCCATGACATTGACTTAACATTAACATTAGTTTGGGAACATCAGACACGGTATCGGCAACTACTAACTATGCTTGTTACACAACTTCTGCCATGAGTAACTTCTTTCAGGTACTCAGTTCTTCAAAGAAGCAATTTTATCATTATCCGAGTTCTCATCAGCTTTTTCTTAATTTCATTTTTATTTAAAATCCTCTCATCTGTATATTTCAATCAAAAATAATGTCCAGATGTCAACAGGGTATAAAGCTGACAGATGGCAGACTAATTTAAAAGGAAAACTATCACCTATCTGCCTGTAAATTGACCTCTCATGGCAAAGTCCTGCAAACACTGCAACATGCCATATGCCTAAGTGAAAAGTACTTGCTCATCCAACATAATGATGTTTTTATATTAAAAGTAAGAATCACCACTTACCTAATAAATCCACTGATCTGGAGTATCCTGCATTTGTTGACCTTGAACAGTTTGAGAGAGTCTTTAGAAAAGGGATGAGGGTTGATTTCTCATTTAAACTAAACATGTCCTTTTCTTTGTGACTGTTGGAATTGTTAGTCTAAAGCTTGCTGCCCTGTTATTGTCCTACTATGTTACAGATTACAGATGCCCACACATAATACACATACACACTCACACAGAAAGTAAGCAAATGCTACATAAATCTCGTAGAGACTCACAGAATCACAGGATCCCAGGATGCCTGACGTTGGAAGGGACCTCTGGAGCTAAGACAGGGACACATACAGCTGGTTGCACAGGACCATGTACACAGAGTTTGAGTATCTCCAAGGATGGGGACTCCAGCACCTCTCTGGGCAACCTGCACCAGGGCTCAGTCACCCTCACAGTAAAAAAGTGTTTCCTGATGTTCAGAGGAAATCTCCTGTGTTTCAGTTTGTGCCCATTGCCTCTGGTCCTGTCATTGGGCACCACAGAAAAGTGCCTGGATACGTCCTCTTTGTACACTCCCTTCAGGTATTTTTATACATTAAGAAGATCCCTCCGAGCCCTCTCTTCTCCAAGCTGAACAGTCACAGCTTGCTCAGCCTTTCCTCATATAAGAGATGCTCCAGTACCTTAATCATCTCTGTGATCCTTTGCTGGGCTCCCTCCAGTAGCTCCGCCTGTCTCATGTACTGGGGAGCCCAGACTGGACACAGTACTGCAGGTACAGCCTCACCAGTGCTATGGAGAGGGCCCTCAACCTGCTGGCAGCACTCCTCATCATCACTCGTCTTAGCTGCAATGGAACACTGCTGGCTTATGGTCATATTGGTTTCCACCAGCCATCATAATCAGCTTTTTTTTTTTTTTTTTTTTTTTCCTCTGAGAGTATGAAATCAATTTGCTTTTATTTCCTGTTCAAAAGTATGCAGCCACACTCACTGGTGCAGAGACAGATGGCACTGTAATGGAACTTCTAAATTTAAAGGTTTGAATGACAAATGTGCAAAAAATACAGACAAAACATATTGCTAAGTGACCATTAGAGAACCTATGATGAGAATATAAAACACTCCATTAGGAAGTGTCTCAGTCACCCCAATACTGATATAAACACATTTCTTCACAGTTAAGTCAAAGGCAAATTGCTTTCTCTACAAATGCTTGCAGTCAACTTACAAGCAAGCACCTGAATGAGAGTTAATGTGCTTATAATACGTATTTGTTTTGGGAAAAAAACCCTAAGCTGTCTCTGCCTAAGCCCGGCCACCCCTCTTTTCTTCTTTTTAAAATCAAATTGTATGTATTTATGTATTAGTAAGACTAACATGGCATATCGCAAACAGTGATTTTACATTGTTCACATGACCTGAAAGAAACCACCACTAATACAGCAACATGACCAGTTCAGAAACAGACGCCGCCACAGGTACGGCCAAGAATCTGGATAAACTGACAGGCAGCTGAGTGCTACGAGCAGCATTTTGCTGATAACTTGGAAGGTTCAGCTCGCAGACAGTATATAAGGACTCCCCGGGGAAAACAGACTGCAGCAGGTATGTCAAGGTGACAAACTATCACTGCCACACCATCCACTGAAAGATATGTTCTGGCTACCAGGTGAAATATGCTGTGACTACAAAAAAAAGGAGGACAGGCTGCCAGGTGAAGAAGCAAAAGAGAATGTCAAACACCATGATTCAGTATACAGGAAATATTTCAAGGATTTTTTCCCCCCATTTTTTTGCTGATTAGAAGTTGTAGTGTTTTCTCTCCGTTATTTTCAAAAACTTTGGTAATTGATTTCACCTACTTCTAGTGAGATACAGGTAAGCTCCATTACTGAATAAGGAAAATCTATAAATCAGATAGCAAATATGTCTAAAGAGTAAGGACTGAAATTTCTCATCCATACATAAAGATTGTCTTGGGGATATGTATGTTCTGGGTTTGCAGGTCTTGAAAGTGTAGCTAAACACATCTGTTTTGTATTCTGAAAGGTTTGAAAGTTCGAGTTTGAGCAAGGAAAACAATGTGAGAAAAGACACTAAAACTTCTATTTTCTCCATTGACCCTGCATCTGCAGATAAAAGACTTCAATACTTTCAAAGCCATAGAGAACAGTCTCCTCATTGACAAGTAAAGTAGTTATTTAACAAGTAGTTCTAAAGAATATAAAGAGATAATGGGTTAAACCCAGAAAGAAACAATTATTCTGTCTAGAACTACTGTTATTATAATCTCAACCAGGTCAAGTTTTAACTTTGTTACCAAAAGAAATAGGAAGAAAATATTACAATATCTAGTTACAATTGTCATTTTGAGCTTCTTCAGATTACCGGCATCTTGTATCTAGATGGAGAGCAAAGATGTTACTCATGACACTAAAAACTTTTCTCAAGCAGATATTCTTGTGCTCAGCAGTGGCAGTGCTGCAGGCTGCCAGCCGAGGTTCTTCACTCCCACGTATTCTCCTACTTCCCTATCAACTAAAAAAGTTTTTCTCCCTGCTTTGGGTGCCATCCTAACTATCTGCCTTGGAGAAGAGCAGCACAGCTTAGGTAGACAGCTTTTAATTAATAAAAATCTTTCCTTCCAAATCTTCTGTGGTTATGAAACATCACACTAATAATAAGTCCAAAGAGCATCTACAGGACATTAGCAGTTAAAATTGCCAAGTATGTTTCTACGGAGAGGGATCTGTACATTTTCATACCTAGAAATACATACATATATATGCACACACATACACACACAGGTTAGTTTATGCGATGGAGGCGCTGGTCTTTGCACACAGGAAGAAGGACGCAGGAGCAACAAGGGCGGGTGGGGAGCCTGAATTGCCCCCACCGGCTGCTCCCAGGCCCACCGCAGGAGCCCTCAGCCTACTAGAAGCTCATCCCCGTGCTGCCCGGTGGGGCAGGAGGAGACCGAGGGGCAGGGGGAGCCCCAGCAGCCCTGCGAGAGCAGTGGAGCCCTCTGCCCCAGCCTCTCCTGGTGCCACAGGAGCCCCCGGGAGCCCCAGGGCAGCGACAGACCCACCCGGATGTGCCAGCAGAAGAGGCTCCAGGGGTCTGGGCACCACATGGGAATAGGGGACAGAAGGGGATGGTGGGGCGTGAACAGGAGCCATCAGTCCACGTGCCTGGCCGTGCCTGAGCCAGCCAGCACAGCCTGTCCTGTCTCCACTAATTAAACTCCACTTCTGACCATGTTCCCGGGCAAGGGCTTACTATTGTGTGTGCACACGCACATGGAGGTCTCAGTGCTGGCCCTGCTGTGGGAGCAGGGGTCCCGTGTGCCCACAATGCAGCACTTACAGCAAGGACGGGTGTGCAAGTGAGTGTGCAGCTACTAGTGAAAGGCATGCTGGACTAGCTGGCAAGTAGGTGAAGTGGCCTGGGAGCCAGGTGTGTCTCTATAGGCAAGAGCCCAGGCAGAGCTGGCTCTTGGAGGGACAGGGTAGGCAGAGGGTAGCCCTAGCCAGCTGCTGTGCAGGCCGTGGCGTCTGGAGCTGCTCGAGACACCCGTCTGTGTGTGCACGAGAGACTCTCTGTGGGAGGTGATGGGGGAAGCACAAGGATCCAGGACCACCGGATGGGCTGTGTCTAAGCCATCCACTGCCTGGGGGTGGGTGAGAGGAAGGGGAAGGGAAGGGGACAAGGATCTGCACTGACAGCTAGAGCGGGGCCGGGGCCTTGGGGGCTCATGCCTCCAGGTGTCAACAACTGGGGAGACTGGGATCTGGGGCCAGCTGAGTGCCTAAATCCAGCTGCTGGGGGGATCCTCAATGCACATACATATATATTGGGCACTAACAGACCTTCATCCTGATCAGCCAGAGAGAGAGGAACAGGATGAGGCCAGTGGTGCTCTTGGTGCTTGTGCAAGCGCTGAGTGCTTCTGTTGCGCCGTTCTGTGGGGCTGGCACATGTACGTGCCTATGTGCATATCATATATGCTGTGTGTCCTCGTGTGACTATCAGAACTACTCTCTCAGCCTCACAGATGCCTGCATTTGGAGCCATGGAGCTGCAGCAGCCTTGCTTCTATCAGGCTCCTCAGTTCGACACACTTGGTACATACAAATGCATATACGTAGTATATAGTTTAAAACATGTATCTGCATATATCTCTATACAGATATCTGTATATATATACAGATATAAAACTGCATGTATTTATATAGCTAACATCAAATGCCGTAAAATGTCAAGAACAGTAATTCAGGAAGGGCTGGGGACAAAAAGACAACTTCCACGATACTTTGTCAGGACTGGACCAAACCCCCATGGTGATGGGGGCTTCGTAGGAACTAAAAATGTTCTTCAATTCAATATAAAAGTACCACCAGAACAGCATCAAACATGTTTTGGGAATGTATTGGTAAACCAAAGTTATCAGTCTTAAATTCTACATTATCTGATATTTCATTGTCATTAAATGTTCAACCTAATTCAAACATATGAAATAACACTTTGCCTGCCTGAATGATTTCTGATAGGAAAACGCAGTGGGTGAGGGCCTTGCTAAAGTTCCTAACTGATTTAGCAAAATACACAGTAAATCATATCCTACACTTCCATATGACATTGCTGATATATACTGAAGTATCTGCAACATGACTGAATTTATGTATCAGACACAGTGAAGTGTAGCACTGATACCTGTATCCAATCACCTATTGTTTTCTCTAAGTGCTTCCTTCCCAGAAATGGTTGCTGAACCTGAAGAAGGCACACGGGAAAAATTAAGACAGATTTTTGTTTTTATTCCTCCTAGTGTCCTTCTGCATTGTACTGAAAATTAGTTTTTAAACAACTAATAAATAATTTTCTACTTTTAAAATTAATCATGAGATCAATAGCCAAGCTCTAAATATTTTTACAATACTGCTTCCCAAGCCTTTTACCAAAAGAAGCCCTAGCTGACTTTGTTGTTGTGGTTAGAATACAGGGCAGATTTGCCTCACATCTGTGCATGAAAGTGACAAAACACAGATGAATCCACAAAATAAACATAGGTGTAGGTAAGAAAACATATTTTCAGTTCTCTCAAATGCATAAGTTTATTGATACTAGGTAAAGCTTATGAAGACAACAGAAGGTTTGGCACTTCACTGTCTGCATCGTGGACACGTGTGCTTGTTGAACAATCACAGCATTTTTAACTTTTTGCCAATTAAGGTGATTTTTATTTGTGCTCTCTGCAGAAAAATGCAAACTGTGCAGAAGACTCAAAAGTAAAGGTATTTGCAAATAACATGAGAGTCACAGTCAACTGAAATAGTACTGAGCCCTTTGCTGTGTTTATAAAGAAATGCAAAAAGGTGGTTGGTTTGTTTGTTTTCATCAGGCAACACAAGCTTTTAATATCTCTAGTCATTCAGAAATTCGATTGAGATTTATTAACCTGTCAAACAAAAGCAATTTTATAGCGTATACAATTGCAGTTTATTTCAGAACATTTATTGCTCTGTAAACAGAAAATCAAGATTCTCCTTAAACAATCTGTCCCTTTCATTCTCTTTGAAGCAAGAAGAAAGGCATGAGAGAGAAAGAAATTCTATATGTGAGAAGTATGTCTAAGAAGTATTCATAAAATTATAGATGCAAAGATATAAAAAGCATAAAGTTAGAAATTAGAAACAGACTTTTACAGCCACTGCCTCTACTGAAGAAAATCTTTGGTACCAGTACTTACATCAAACAAACAAATAGGGATACAGAAGTGAGAAACAGTTCAAATTGAAGGTGCTCATGACACTGAAAGGAGGATGGCCTCTGCCAAGGAGATGAAATGTAACTCTCTCCCCATTTGGGCAATATGGATGGGAGGAGAAGGGGAAACAGAACATGGCCGTAGCTCCCCGTTTACTTGGGCATTTTGTGCTGTGCAACTCCCTAGCCATGAGTTAAAGCTAAAAGAAGTGCCAGGTTTCTGTATACTCTTCAAATTTTTAAACACAGAACAAAATGACAAGTCCAAGGAAATCTAAATTATTGTGGAGGGCTATTTGGCTCATAATTTAATCTGTTGAACAGAAGCTTGACTATAAAATTCTATTACCATTTAGCATCATAATTCTCAAATATGTAAGGATTATGTTTGAAAAGTCCATTAGTCATTAAAATTAGGAAAGAAGAAAACAGAAGGATAATGATAAGCTTCAGGAAGTCCAGCAGGGAGCCACCAAGATGGCTGGGGATGTAGCAACTTGCCCTGTGGGGAAATGCTGAAGGAGAGCTTGGTTTGTTCAGCCCAGGGAAGAGAAGATTTCATGGAGGCCAAACAGCAAGCAGCTGCCCAGTATCTCTGAGGACTTTCCTTAAAAGATGGAGACAACCTCTTTACCAAAATGCCTCGTATGAATAGGAGATGATGGTCCTAAATTGAAATAGGAAAGGTTTTGTCTGACTAGATATAAGGAGAGAAGGAAAAAAACCAAAACAAAACAACACACAAAAAGAAAAAAAAAATCACAGCAAGAATTAAGCACTGAAAAATTTTGCCCAGAGAAGCTGCGTGGTCTTCACCATTGTAGGCTTTTAAGACCAGACTGGACAAGCCCAGAGCAACGTGATCTGAATCCAGTATTGACCTGCTCTCAGGAGGTTGGATCAGTTACTTTGCAAGGTTAATACCAACCAGAATGACTCTACAGAAGAGTTAAAACAATGTATTAAGTATTCTTAAGCATTCCTCTGCTCCAGTTTTTAATCCTTCAAAGCATTAAGAATAATTTCTAGAATACGACCAGTACACTGGATACTGACCTTCTGTACCCACTGCATGTTAGAGCAATTATTACCTAAAAGAAGTCCTGCCTGTCAGGCCAAAGGGAAATATTTTCTTTCTCATACACTCCATTTTCTGGCATCTCTGCAATATGAAGCAAAATCAACAGCTATCTGAACAGCTGAGAGATCTTTTTCTACCATAAACTAAGATGATTCTCTGATAATATAATCAATATTAGCTTTAGACATCTTTTGATCTCATAGTCTATGTCTAGAAAATGAGGGCGACCCATTTCCTGAGTCAGGGGGTGAGGAAAGTCGTGACAGTCCAGCAATGTTCCCTGATGGGAATAAATGGGGCAAGACTTGTCCCAGAAGAACTGCAATAGAAAATAAGGGAGAAGATACTGTAAAGGTACTGTAAATCCTACAGCAGAAACTAGGAAATGAGGGTGGAAGAGCTCAAATGGCTCCAAGAGATGCTCAGAAAGGAGGGGTTTTATTAGAAGACTGAAACAGAAGGACTAAGATACCCATCTGTAACATCTACACCTGAACTGGTTGTCCAGTCTCTCTTTACGGAGAGAAACATGTGATCCTAGGTGTGGGAAAATAACAGAAGATTGGCAAGGAGGATTGTAAACATGCTCAAGTGACTTGCAGCTGGGGGGTTGAAAAACACATATATCATACTAATTGTTTAGCCTTGTGTGTTGGACAAGTAGAACATCTATGCTTAGACAACATAAGCCTGTGACAAACTCAGAGGCACCCTACTGAACATGCTTGAGATTCCTGCCCTGCTGTGGGAAAGATTAAAGCACAGGGGTAAGCTACGCCTGCGTGAATCCCTGATACACAAGTCAAAACAGCAGTTTTGGTGATCCTCTAGCATGGCTCAAGCTCTGCGGTGCCTGCATCCCCACTTGTGTGCCTCTGCCCAGGTGCTCCTTTGGCGATACCCTGGTTGGTGAGGCAACAAAAATAAATTCATTCTTTGTATTTCATAGAATCATAGAATGGCCTGGGTTGGAAGGGACCTTGAAGATCATCGAGCGCCGCCCCCCTGCCATGGATGGGCAGGTACACCTTTCCACTAGACCAGGCTACTCAAGGCCCCGTCCAACCTGGCCTTGAACACTTCCAGGGATGGGGCATCCACAGCTTCTCTGGGCAACCTGTTCCAGTGCCTCACCACCCACATTGCAAATAATTCCTAAGATCTAATCTAAATCTGGTCTCTCTCCATCCCTCCTGTAGGCCCCCTTCAGGCACTGGAAGGCTGCTAGAAGGTCACCTCAGAGCCTTCTCTTCTTCAGGCTGAACAGCCCCAACTCTCTCAGCCTGTCTTCACAGGAGAGGTTCTCCAGCCCTCTGATCATCTTCATGGCCCTCCTCTGGACCCGCTCCAACACATCCATGTCCTTTTTATGTTGGGGCCCCAGAGCTGGATGCAGCACTGCAGGTGGGGTCTCACCAGAGCAGTGGGGCAGAATCACCTCCCTTGACCTGCTGGCCACATTTCTTCTGATGCAGCCCAGGAGATGGTTGGGTTTCTGGGCTGCAAGCGCATAATGCCAGCTGAAGTTAAGTTTCTCATCCACCATTACACCCAAGTCCTTCTCCTCAGGGCTGCTCTCGAGCCATTCACCACCCAGCCTGTACCTGTGCTTGGGATTGCCCTGACCTACATGCAGGACCTTGCACTTGGCCTTGTTGAACTTCACGAGGTTAGCACAGGCCCACCTCTCAAGCCTGTCAAGGTCCCTCTGAATGGCATCCCTGACCTCCACCGTGTCAGCCACACCACACAGCTCGGTGTCATCGGCAAACTTGCTGAGGGTGCACTCAGTCCCACTGTCCATGTCACCAACAGAGATGTTAAACAGCACTGACATTTCATCTGTGGTTTTGTGGTTCTTCCTATGTCCTGCCTGCGCCAGCTCATACCTATGGCATAATTGGCAGGATCCAGTAACAGCCATGACATGGCTGTCAAAGAAGTCAGGGACTGGGGAGGCCATACAGTGACTCTCCCTATTCTGCGATGGCCCGGTACTGAGTGCTAGACCACCGTGGCCACTTTCCTGGCTACATGGGCTCCATTAGAAGCATGGCCTGAAATAGATGACAGGGCAGTGGTTACCTCCCAGATAACTGAGACCGCTATGCACTAGTTGCTGCAGAAAGCAGCATCGGATTCTTCTGCCAAGTTAGCGGGGAGATGGGGATGGTTATTAGTAACTGGTCTTAGAGATCTGTGAAGTTGTTACATTACGGAGTAAAATGAGAGAACTGGAAAAGGAAGTTGGGACTTTACAAGATGCAAAGATAATTGTCTAAGAAGTAATTACTACTCAAGCAGAGTGGTGCCATGAGTTGCAAAGTAGTATAGGACGGCTGACAGCACATCGTGCTAATAAACTGTGCAGAGGAGTGAGCAAGCAGCTCTGTGGTGCTTAGTTGCTGTCTGGGGTTAAACCACAACAGTCTTTATTGCCACCCAATGTGGGGTGTGAAGGGTTCAAGATAATGACAGATTTGATTGGAATATACTGGATCGAATTTACAGCTGTTATTTCTGTTTAGTTATAAATGGGCAGGCTTCTGTGAGTGCCATGGGGCTTGCTTACCTTACTGTACATTTGAGTCTAGTGCTTGTTAGTGGCTGCTTTTTGCTTTTGCTGCTTGCTGTACTGTTTATCATCTGCTGTGCTTGGGAACATTTTGATAACAGCAATGGCTCATGCATTGATTGCGGGATTCAATCCGGACAGGGTAACAGTAACAAGAAGTATCAAAATGTAGCTTTTGACAGGAGCGCCTGCCTCACTAAAACCCTTGAATAAACCAGCAGTGACAAATGCTACTGGTAATGTAGGCACTCTAGCAAATACCTTTAAGGTAACAGGGGCTGCAATTTCAGAACCCTGTGAGGGTGGTGAATAAAGGAAAACCAGCAAAACCAAAAAGAAGTTACATTATGGGTGATGAAGAAACAAATGTTGAACGATCTTGTACAAGCCAGTGCTCCAAGATCAGAAATAAACGGGATTACATTATCAGAAATGTTTGCTGACTACAAAAATAAGCACCTACACAAAAAAGCTGACTGCCCCCAGCCCCACCACCAGCTCTGTGCCCACCCTCCACTCCTGCCTGCCACCTCAAGGCATGGCACTACCTGGCAAACACCAAAACAGTAGAAATTAAGGTTTGGCAGGTCCCCCAAAATTGCTGCCACCATAGCCCATGTCAGCCTGGGTATAAGTCTATGTTTCAATACTTATTGTTGTGGTTTAACCCCAGCTGGTAACTGAATACCACGTAGCTGCTCGCTCACTCCCTGCTCCCTGGTGGGGTGGGGAGGAGAATTGGAGACAGAGAACTCGTGGTTGAGATAAAAACAGTTCACCAGGACAGCAAAGAAAAAGATTAAAACATACTAAGGATAATAATATATATAAAATGAATTATACATGATTTCTCACCACCTGACGACCGATAGAGCCCCTCCCGAGCGGCAGCCAGGGAGCAGGGATATTCCCCCACAGCCATCCCAGAACAGCAAGTTCCAGAGAGAGCGTGAGGGAACAGACAGATGAATAAATGAACAAACAGGCCCGAATGAACAAGGAAAGAAAAAAAAAATAAAAAAAGGAAAATGAGGGAACAAGAAGGGAACACGAACAGAACACGAACTGAACAAAAAAAGAACAAGTGGGGGGCAATGGCTGACCCTCCCTTACACCGGCCATGCCGTCTATGGTACAGAACACTCTCTTTGGCCTGTTTGGATCAACTGTTCTAGCTGTGCCCCTCCTAAGTGTTTGCACCTGCACATCAGCAAAACCTGGGAAACTGCAAAAAGTCCTCGATTGTTCAGCAGCAACGAACACCAGCAGCGTGCTGTCACCATATTTCACACACTAAATCCAAAATACAGGAGCTGCTGAAGACAAAACTAGCTCCGTCCTGGCTGAAACCAGGACAAGCCTCTTACTGTGAAAGGGACCAACGCCCCTATGTTCCTTTAACTATAAAGTGGTGATCTGTGAGGATTTTACATGTGTTAGCTCTGGTGGATACTGGAGCTGAAGCTACTGTATTTCATAGTAATATTAATAATACAGAAACTATGTCACAGACCTGTGTACTGGGGGGAAATCCAATCCTTGCCCTCCAAGCTAAGGTTACTTTAACAATAGGAAATACCACTCCATTTACTAAGACAGTGTTAATTGCCTGTTAAAGAATGTATCTTGGGTATTGACATGTTGGCAAGATGAACAGTTGAAGCTTTAAATCATAGAATGGTTAGGGTTGGAAGGGATCTTGAAGATCATCTAGTGCCAACCCCCCTGCCATGGATGGGCAGGGACACCTTTCCACTAGACCAGGTTGCTCAGAGCCTCGTCCTACCTGGCCTTGAACACTTCCAGGGATGGGGCATCCACAGCTTCTCTGGGCAGCCTGTTCCAGTGCCTCACCACCCTCATTGTGAAGAATTTCTTCCTAATATCTAATCTAAATCTGCCCTCCTTTGGTTTAAAACCACTCCCCCTTGTCCTTTCACTACACACCCTTGCCAAAAGTCCCTCTCCAAATGGTTGCTTCTGCCTTGGGACTTTACAAGCAGGATTTGCCCTTCAATCTGTAACTGTCTTGTGTGGATTCCAGAAATGGGACCCTCTTGTGCTGCCTGTGGCTGCCAAGGTGACAACTGTAAAATGATACTGTATTCTGGGGCAGGGAGAACTACTCAAACCATTCAGCCACTTCAACAAGTGGAAATCGTTAAGGAAATCATGGCTGATTTTAATAATCCTATTTGGCCTGTTCAAAAACTAGACGTCACTTGGAGAATGACTGTAGATTATAGAAAACTGAATAAAGTCACCCCCTCACTTGCAGTTATGGTACCACACATGGTTACTTTTATAGAAAAAATCAGCAAAATATTTACAGCCCTGGGAGGTGTTGATAGATCTTGCTAATGTTTTCCTTTCAATAGCCATTACATATTTATAATGCATGTGCACATAATTGTACTCTCTGTATGCAGCTGCCTTTAAGGGCATTATATAGGCCATGGGGAAAGATAAAAACAGGGTCAATGGGCCTTGAATACCTGGCAGGTCAATTACAATGCTCCTGTCTAGGGGGTGGCAATATGCATTCACTGCTGTGGATACAGTGTCAGGACTGTTTTTTGCTAAACCCACAAAACACACTAATCAACACAATTGAAGCATTAGAACAACTCATTCATCAATATGGACCTCCTCACCAAATACAAAGTGACCAAGGAACACACTTTAGGGGACATAATGTCCAGGATTGGGATCAAGACCTAGGGATAGATTGGATATTACACATTGCCTACCATCCCCAAACTAATGGCTTGACTGAAAGAATAAATGGGACATTGAAAGAACAATTAAAAAAGCTAACCAGTACTAGAACTCTACAACATTGGAGTTCACATCTTACTAAAGCAGTCTTTTTGTTAAACAGTTCGAATATACAAAATCAAACACCATATAATCATATTACAACACCTCCAGTACAAAACATACTGAGGACTGAAATTCTTCCACATAGTATCTCTCCTAAAATATTAACTACAGGAGAAATGGAATTGTTTACACTGATGGATTGCGTGGTGGGACTGTGACCTATTAGTTTAGACGTGAAAATTCATAATCCCTGAGAATGCCATATGGTTCTCTACCCCAGCTTCTCCTCTTATGTTTACAGCCTTTGTTGATATCAGATTCACCGTGCTGGTCAGGAGCAGGGCATGGGCCCAACAGGTGTATCACCTATTTACACACATCCAGCCTTTTTAGTCTCCTTATCTATTTCCCCATAAATTGTCCTGGGAAATCATGAAATGCTCCTCCTCTTGTTCCCATAATGCTATGCCCCAGGCAGTGTCCCCTCTCAGTACAAAAGAGGATCCAGCATTGATTCACTTTGATGGGTCCTATGCCTGGACACTGGGGCTGAGGCTCTCCTGGGACAGCCCGTCCCACCCTCTGAGTTCCTAATCTGGGCTCCCGTCCCCATTCGGGACTCTGTGCTCCCCCGGCCTTGTGGAGATGGGCCTCTGATGGGCTGACAGCTCCTGTGGTGGGCCTGGGAGCAGCTGGGCAGGGTGTGATTTGGGATCCCCACCTGCTGTTGCTTCTCTGAGCTCTTTCGTGGGTCTGTTGATAAGCTTTTCTCACACAATCTTACAGCTGCATCCTGTGGTGGATCTTCCTTAGGATCTATCCAATTCTATGCAAGTTTTTGTATCACATGCTGCTTGATTCCTAACATGCAAGACCAGGAATCCAAGAAGTTTATTTCACAGGTCTTTATAACTAGGGCCTGGCATACCATACACTACACTAAATATAGAAATCAATAGGAGAAAAAGAGATGCTCAAATCAGACATCCTATTTTTCCTTTCTTCTTGATGCTTCTATTATTCCAATGTTCAGTCTGATCCTAAAGCAATACAGCACAGCATGTCACAAGCATTATTATGTCTTTCTACTGCCGAGTAACTGAAATCCTTTTATTAAAATACAGCATTCTGTGATGGATTGTTTCATCTTTGGGCTGACATTGAGCCTGCAGCTCTTACTAGTAATCACTTTACACGAAGCCAGATCACAGCTCAGACAGAGAAGCTAAGGACTCAATTCACAGATTTGTAAAAATGGTGTGAAAGCTGGTGAGATGGAATTGTTCCTGCAAAGAATGGATATATTTCAAAATTTCCGAGAAAAATTACAGTGAAAGCTTTTTCTGAATAATCAACTTATGGGACGTTTTATTCATCCTTCATTAACACTGTATTATTAAAACAAAATCAGTACCCCAAAACATCAGAGAAACAAGAAGAAAGTTATTCCACTGAATATTAATCATCTTGAAGAAATTTAAGGCTGTCATGTACCAACACCATAGCTGTAAAGAGCTGTAAATAGTAAGATAACAGTAAAATGGTCTTCCACCAGCCTACTCAAAGTCAACCATCATCTTTCAAGCATACCTGCTCTTCAACTGATTGCTAAGATGATAAGAAAAAAAAATCAAGTGACATGAGAAATGGACAGTAATAAATTGCCCAAATGCCTTAGAATTACTAGTTAATGCAAGACAGAATAGAAGATGAAACTCCGACATCAGTGTTTCTAAAGAAAACCTCTTTGCTTTGAGACATGCCAAAGCATACATTTGCAGCTGACTCTTCCTTCCACTATCTTCATGAGATTTTAAATTTAGACATGTAGCATCCTAAATGTTTGAAGAGTTTCTGCTGTAATGTTAGCCCTGTCACATCATCTACCAGTCCTCTTGAGACAGAATGCTTAGCCTCAAAAAAGTAACTGCTTTTTACTATTTCAGTATATACATCATTAACTTATCTACTGTTTCCTGACTCTTCATCTACACTCCCTTAAAAATGTTTGGGAAAGCGTTAAGGACAAATGGGCTACTGCACACTATTAACTCTTCATAATTTATAATGAAGCTATATAGATTACTTAATGCAGTCACAAATTCAAGTTTTCATTTTCACCTTCAAGGCCCTATATTATCTTACCCACAACTACTGTATGTCTTGCTTTTATTTCCTTTTACTCCCTAGACATCTCCTAGACTTTCACTTAATTGCATGATTTATCTTTCTCCCACTTTCAGCTGTGTGTCTTATATCAGGCTGACCTCTGTGCCTTGTACAATCTCCATGCCTACACTCTTCATCCT
>KL278273.1:0-14029 GCA_000699545.1 Podiceps cristatus | reverse complement strand
ACTTGCTGCATTCAGTACTTCAGCCTTTTTCATGTCCTGTGTGACCAAGTCCCCCATCTCATTCAGCAATGGGCCCACATGTCCCATAGTCTTCCTTTTGTCTCCTATATACTTACAAAAGCCCTTCTTGTCATCTTTATGTCTCTTGGCATACATAGCCGAATTTACCAAATTTCACAGTAGTGTCATCAATGAAACACTGATTTTGCCTCTGCAAGCACATTTTAAAGGTTCCCTTAAAAGGAATTCTTGTAAAAATTTGAAGCATAGTAAAATACTAAGTAACTAGTTCTAGAAAAACATGAAACAATCTATTTTCCAAATTATGATCAAATAAAGGTAGGAAAATAATAGAAAAAAACAAACAAAAATAATACTTTGAAACTTTTTTTTTTCAGTTATCTAAATAAAATGTATGGAAAAGAACACTGTTTTGAACACTGTGGCCTGAAATTTCTACAATATTCAAGCACACATTGTTCCTACATATGTACAGCTCCATCTGGTTTTCATACGAGTTGCATCTGTGTTATCTGAGAGCAGAATTTGGCATATATTAAATAATAATAAAAAAAAATTAGTAAAAGACAAAATTTCTAGTATTTAATCTGCAGATCACATTTTGATTACCTGACTGATTTGATTAATTACTCACATGACAGTTCATTGTTACTAGTGTTGGAAGTTCACATGAAACTTCACGCATCACGAGACAGTAAGACCTAGGTTGAATTTGCAGGGTGTATCTTGTTCGGAATTCATGTGCTATGGTTTCAAAATCATGCTTATTAAGTTTCTAGTTAACTAAAGGACACTTAAGAAATTCCCAGATGGACAATTATGATGTCCTTCAATGATAGTAAAGCAGACATCGTATCCATGTTTACATCATTTTAGAACTGCCTACTTGGAGAAGTATGCCGGCACAGCAACAGCCACAGGCTGGTATGCCCCTACAGATAAATTCTGAATTTGGCCTTCTATGGCTACATTGTATTTTTCACTTGGAGCAGCAGTGAAGTTTTGAGGCAAATCTGACAGTCCTCAGTTGCTACTAAGTGGTTTTAGTGTGTACTACGTTGCTTTAGGAGGACCCTAAAGTGGAAATCCTCTCCAGGTACATATCAAGCATCTCCAATTCTTAAGCAGACATAATGCTCCAAAGAACCTTATACAACTTTCAGCCAGGGATCAGAGTAAATCTAATCCAATGGAAAACATTCAAATCATGCATAGCATAGACGTATGGGCCTGAGCACCAAATAATCTGTTTCTCTTGAGTCCAATTATGTGTTTATGCAGACATTGCCTATACCTCCAGATATTTTAATGCAAACTTGCACATTACTGATTTTTAGCATGAAATCCAAACCTGTAGCTCTATTAGTTCACCACTTGGGACTAAACACCACAGATGCCATCACTACACTGCAATTGGACATGAGTGTTTCAGATAGCTTCACATGCACTGTTTTGATTTTCTTCTTCTTGGGAGTTCTGCGCTTGTGCTAAATTCCCACACTTCGACATCTGTGACTTTTGTAGATATGACAAAAAAAAAAAAGCTCATCTTAATTATCTGCACTAAGAACTCTGAATGCTGTTAAACTTTAAAGGAAAAGCATGGGTTCAAGCATTTATGCTCTTCTTCAAAGAAAGTTCTGTATAGTTATTTTCTTTAACTTATGATGAACACTGAAATTTTGTCTAACATACCTTTAAAGTTATTAAGTGTAATACAGATGCTACTATTATTTTCAAATATTTTTTCACTGTTAACACAGCTATGGTTACTTATTGCTGAACAAATAAAACTATCTACAACACAATGTCACTGTTGTTGTTTGGTTTTGGTTTGGTTTTTTTTAACGCTTTTGTCCTTTTTAATTATTACCACCTTGTGACTTTAGTGAAATAGAGCCAAATAAACTAAGAGCTTTGGGAAAGCTGTCCCTCTGGATATTACTATTATGATCCTCACATGAAATAATAGTTTAATTTGTCATTAACATAGTTGACATTCAATTTCTTTACCTTTCCTTCAGATACAATGCTAGTTATGACTCGGCTTTATATAAATTCTCAATACTTCATGTTCTTCTACTTTCAGAATTATAGAACAGCTTACAGCCATACCACCGTCCAACTAAAAAGTATGCATTATACGCCTCTCATCCTGTTTCACAAAAACAACACCATACAACATTACAAGAGCACACACTGATTTTTTGTTTCCTAGACAGATAGTTAAGCAAGAAAGAATAATTTTATACGAAAACAACATTAGGCTGTTGTTTAATCCTGTTTTCAACTCCTCTCTGACTCCCTCCAAAACTCCAAGCTGCTTCCCAGTAGTTGCTCTCAATTGAGTATTAACATGTTCAAAATTTGTACCTACTTGACTATAAGGTGAGATTTACAGCCTTGCTGCTCAGATTCTTCAACATTTGGAACGTACCATAAGCCTACTCACACAAGTACCTAACATGTCCATACAACCGTCATCTGCGTGAATATGATCATATACATTTGGTGTTATCTTTTCTAAACATCTAAGCTTCCAAATGAAGTTTATGCATGTACACAGAATGTCAAGAGAACTTGGAATAAAAGAAAAAAAACGTAACCCAAAACCAGTTTGGTTAACACTGTTCACAGTATGCCACATTGCATCAAACTGATTTCACTTTGCATTCCCAGGCAATGCAAATACCATTTAGACTTATGTGAGAACTTGAAGTATGAATGGCTGAAGAACATTAGCTAATCATTCCGTATCTATTTGTGTAACCCTTTTTTACCCCCCCAATAACCCTACTGAGAAAACAGTAATCACAGTCTAATCCACCTGAAGTTGTTAATTAAAAATTAGTATGTAATGCATTCTTCTGTAGTAATGAAACTCCAAAACTTCAGAACTTACATTCCACTCAAGATAGAGAGGTGAAAAATTTTTTTTAAGGAGAAAAGCAATTTAATTTAAAATAAACGCAAAGACATTATTTCAACTAACTCTCAGTTTATCTTTCAACTATTCTCCCTAGAGATTTCTATTACAGAATCAAGTTTGAAAAATTATATATGAGAGAGAGAAACTAAACACCTCTACTATTTGAGAAAGATTGCTCAAACTGATCGGTTTTAAATCAGAAAACAAGAATTATGATCTTAGAGATTTAGAATGCAAGACGAAAGAAATGGCTTAGGAAAAATATATGCCCTCTTTACAAAGAAGTATCTTTACTGTTTAGACACTTAAGAGGTAAATCAGCCATGAATGTATGAAAAATAAACTGATCTATGTTTAAATAACTGTTTCCAAACTTTGAGTAGTGAAGTTAAGCTTGCAGATTTATACATAGAGCGGAAAATCATTCTACCTTCCTATTACTGCACACTACCATGTAGTAAATCAGAGCAATCTGTATTATAAATATTACACATAGTGGGGGGAAATGATGCTTTCCAACAACCTCTTGCTTCAACAGCATAAACATCTTTGAAAACAGAGGTTGCTGATTTTTAAAATGTTGATATTGACTCTTAATCTAAGTATTTATTACATAAAAAAAAAAAATATATATATATAGTCCAAACAGAAGATTTCTAGTTTTTCAGTTAATATGTTCCCTCCCCTTCTTACCTCCTCTGGAGGGGCAGGAGGGTTAAATCTCTTTGCACAAACTAGAAATGCATCAGGCTCTGGCTTGCCACACTTCACTTCAGGGTCATCTCCCAACACAATATGATGAAAAAGACCAAAGAAGTCTTTGTGTCTGGCTGTTTTCATCCGAAATGTCGCTTCAGCTGAGCTGGTGGCAACAGCCATGGGTATGTTGCATTTGTGCAAATGACGGATGAGTTTATCAACCCCTGCAAAACAAATATATACATTTTATTTTATATATAAGCATATATGTAGGTATAGCTGTTAATATTTATACCTACTTACAATATATTTATCAATATTTCAACAGTGTTGTCTTATTGAATATAACAACCTATTCCAATTATCTAGTGTCGAAGAAGATTCTTGCTAGATCTGAAATGTTCTATCTCCACACAAAAATCATGTAACATTTCTCAAGGTATATACTTGTTCTGTCGTCAACTGATGCCTTTCTCAAAATATGCCAAAAATGGGTTCAACATCATTGCATAAGTACACCCACCAGAAGCTCATTAAGCAATATCCGCAACATTATCTATGTTTATTATTTCAAACTCTCTTTAAATGAGAGAAAAGCACACAGGGGAACATTTTCTTTTATACAGAGTTATGTTCCTGGAAAAAGAAAAAAAAAAAAAAAAACAAACCACAAAACCTCAGAGTCAAAGAAATATACCCTTCTCACTGAATGGTATAGTTTTAATTTCTGAAGCAGGTATCCAACTGGTTTAAGCCAGCCCCTAAGAGAGCTCAGTTTCTCTCTTTCGCAATTACTAAAGCAAGTAACACTGGGCGGAGGAGGTGAGCTGTCAGTCACAGTTGTTAATACCAGAGCTTTATCTATTGATGTTGTAAACCCAGAATAATGAACACCTCAAGCCTAATGGGTAGAAACTTCAATCTGATCCAGTCTTCTAGGGAAGGTTAAGGCCAGGAACAGTGAAAACGCAGAGGTCTGTGTAAAAGGGAACCATAGTTTCCTATGCAGAGGTTCCAATGCTTCTTGGCTGCAGCATTCTGAATGCCGGATACCTCTCCCAGGCAAAACAACCAGCAGTGTCCAACGGAGAATGAAAGCGGACGGCCGATCTTTACCAATTCACAAGAGAAAACCCCTTCAAATCTGTAGAATCATTTCAGCTCTGCTTCCTGGCATGAATTCCAACTATGCTGGACACAGGATATTAGTTTCAGGTAGATAAGACTCCAGTTGACTTTTGGCTCTTTGAACCAACTTGAGATTTTTTTTTTTTTTTTTCCATCTTCCAACTGCATGGATTTTTATCCTACTTTTCATAACTGCTATTCTAAAGTAATCTTACTCCCTTCCTTCTGATTCACTGTTGTGCTTACAGCTGGTCCCTGGTCCCTCAAAACATTCTTCCTCCTCGTGTCCATTTACTTCTTCCCCTTGCCACCCCAGTATCTCTGATTCGCATTCCCATGTGATCCAGCCTTTCTTCTCCATTTTGACAATTCTATAAACAATCTTATCTGCAATACATTTCTCAATAGCAAGTATAGTCATATGCTCAGCTTTGTGAAGTTATAATTATTAACAATAATAAAGCATGTAGATTAGTAAATAGGTGCATTAACTAAACCATCTATCTGGAAATATGACCTGTAGATGTGGCCCTCTTCTCTATTCTCCAGAATCTAATCAACCAATTAATAACTGACATTTTCAGCTCCATAACTATATTTAAATACAACCTTTAAAAGATAAATACATGCACTTCTGTGATGTTAGATTTCCAGCTGGACAGAAATAACAACAGTGTTATTCCTCCTCTAATGTCAATGCATCACCCATTTAAAAGCCTTCTTATGCTCCCTTAAATGGTTATACTAATAATAAGCAAGTGCATTTTTCCTCAAATGATGCTACTCTGTCCTCTTATTGAAATATGATGCTGAATAAAAGTTAAATTGTTATTCTAGATACAGATTATGTCTTCATTCTAAAGCATGTGAAGTAAATCCATATTAAATTAATGGAAGTACTAAGAGCTCTTAATGTAAAGCAGTAACCTAAATATCTCTTTTTAAAAATGAAATGCATTCATTCAAAGGAATTTATTCTAAACAATCTGCAACATTTAACAAGGCTACCATATCGTGTGTGTAGTAATATAAAGTCTAAAGATTACACAAGTAAGAAGATTTTTCCTATCTCCTATGCTTTTGCTATGATACAGTTATCTCTAAAGTTGTACTCTTTTCAAATAGCTAATTTTCTTCAGTCCCACCGCATCACAGCTTCAGTGACCCTTCTGTCACAGGGTATGTTTATTCTGCATTTCTATTGGAGGTAGCCAGCCACAGAAAAGCACTGTTGCAGAAAGGTTATTTCTTCAGGGTTCCCTCTTATATTCCCCTAGTACACATCATGATTTTGGCGGGGTGTGGGGTGTGCAAGCACGCGTGTGCACCTTTACTTTCTCTTTCTGGCTTCCCTTGCTACAAGAGAGCTAAAATGCAGCTGTCCCTAATAGCTCCAGAGAGCAAAGATTTGCATTATTCAGAAAATGCATTTTAAAAAACATATACCATTTAAAAACTGTTTTTTGCATATGTGTAAATAAAAAAAATACAAAAATCAGCTGCGTGGAAGAAAATTAAATTGCATATGGAAGAATAGCTAGCATAACTTCATAAGCTCAAGACAGTAGCAGCTGAAAAAATATTTTCATTCCAGGTTTGTTATTTCTAGGTAAAAGCTATAGATCAACAGAATCCATTTTTTGTTTGCATCAATTACCTCCAGTATGGCTCCAGACACTTTGCTACCATATCAAATTACTGAAACAATCATTGTACTAATTCAGCATATAATTCTTCATTTGGAAGGTAACATCTTTCTTAGCATCTTTCTTGTGCCTTTTTTACAGAAAACGTCAACAGAGGGGGAAGTGGGGAACTGCTTTAAAGATTTGTAAGAAACTTCCCCTGGCAAATACTTCGTCATTATATCCCCCCATAACCACACAGATTTTTTCAATCAAAGTCAAGAGAGTTCTGTTACATCAAAAACAACCAATTAAAAGCTCGATGGCTATGAAGAAGTATAGTGAAAATTCCCATGAACTCGCTAACTTCTAATTTACTTGTAGCTACCATGTAAGGGGTCGAGGTCCCTCCATCACAGCGGGACCCATCTGCTAGGCTTCCTGGCACCATCCTCCGCCCTGCCTACTGAAAGCTTAGCCACATGCAGCAAGGTTTTGTTTTTTGGGGTTTTTTTGTGGTTTTTTTTTGTTTGTTTGTTTTTTGTTTGTTTTTTAACTTCTTTGATTAAAAATAAAAAATAAAGATAGATAAAAAGAAAAAAGGTTCTCTGTTTTTCCAGTATAAGGGTACACTGCTAATGTGGTACACATGCAATAACAATCTCAAGCAGTACAACATAAATTCTTCAAGTAATCATTAAAAAAATCAGGAATAAATATCCCATATTTCTATGCTTTATTTCTGAATGTACTCTTTAATTTCAAATAATCAAAAAGTTAAATACTGTTTCTTTCCTCTATCTCTTTAAATATTAAGTTTTAGAACAGACACAGAAAATTACTATATTCTAAATGTAATAGTTAAACACTGGTGACTATTGGAAAGAAAAATAGGTGGAAAGAATTATAAGCCGAGTTTAGTTACAGAAGCTGAAAAGAAGGATCAACTTTAAATGTCAGCATCTTTAAAACCTGATTAATCATAAATGTCAATGAAGTTAACTTCGGGGAAAGAAAAAGAAAACAAATTAAACCAACAGAAAGGAGTTATTTCTTCTGAGACCACAAACATATTTTAAAGGAAGAGATCAGCACTTTCATTCTGAAAGTTGCAGAAAAACGTATCATAGGCACATATATATATTATTTTTTTTAAAAAAAATGAAGTATTATTCCTCCATTAGACTCCCCATGTGGTGTTTGTTCTCTTTAGATTCAGCTGAAACCACAGTGACTAATGCACTGGATCAACTGACAAACTAAAATTAAGACTTATATCAAACAACAAAACCCTTGGGCTAACTATCACATTTTCCTTTTCATTGACTAATACAAACATCTACAGTAAGAGTTCAGGAAATCAAATAATGCTACGCTAAAATGATCTAACAATAATCCCTATCTAATTATTTATGTTATTACAACATTGTTTTCTACATGATTATTTTTCAGTTATCACATTTTATAATCAAATGGCATTATTCATTATGAAGTGAAAATTAACAAGACGTAACTCCTGAGAGCTAATTCACATTGATGGAAAATAAGGGGAATTTTTATTTTCCTTTTAGCTTTACACAAATATGAGCTCTGTGCCATACAGATTACTACAGAACTGTGAACAACACATAATTTTTTGCTACCTTTTATTTGATATACTTTCAAATTTTCGTAACGTCCCTTTTATTGTGTTTGTCTACCACTGAACAGAACACTGTTCTTCACTTACATCACTTCTGGAACCCCTGATTCAGACCTATTTCTTGTGAAATGCCTCCATACGGAGGAAATACGGAGATAATATAAAGCTCTTCTATTTTTTTTTCCTAATAAAAGTCAGCAACTCAACTTTTGTCTTATAAAGCATTTTTTATTTGTCTCTTTTCCTAAAGTGAAGTATCTATGAACATGTTATAGTAGACTATATGAATGCTTTTCAAGATAGAAGAGAAAGTGATTTCCACCATAAACTGGGCAAGCATAGGAGATCGGGAGGAGGATTATTCATGCCACTTCAGCACTGAACCATAATTTCAGTTTCCTCTGTTCACCACTTGAATGATTTCTGATCTTCATATTTCTGCTTGCAGTTCATTCATTTGAAGACAAAGATACACCATCAGGCAGACAATCACACACTAAGCTCTGCCACTACCTTAACCTGAAAATCCACTGTTTGATGGTCTTAGAAGCACGGACAAAGTCCTATAGTCTCAGGAATACAGTTGGCTTGTGTACTGCCAGCACAGAGTGCAGGAACACGGTCACATAAATGCCCAGGCTGACACAGACTGTCCCACCGTCTTTTCTAGTGTCTGTTTCAATCCTAAAAAGATGGACATAAGCTATGTAAGAAAAAGCCCTTAAAAAAACAAACAGAACTCCCCCCCAAAGCCTTCTCTTAAGCAAAAGCATACACTATAAAAGGGACCACAATAAGTTAGTATCCTAAAATTTACAAGGTACCTTTTACGAAAGTTAAGCTTCAAAAATACATTACAGGAGCTCCTACCTGGCTGAGAAGGCCTCAAATAAGCAAACAGTGGCATTTTCAGTGGCAAATCTTTTTATGAACATCACAATGTACTTATACCTCTCTTGCATCTCTCCTGTCCTTTCTTGGGTGCCCCCTAGGTACTAATTTCATCTGATTTTTAATTAACAGTATTTTAACCACTATGCAATCCCAAGATAAGAAATAAGAAATCAGTGGGCAATAGAGAAAACTCTGTGTGTGTGTGTATTGTGTCTTTTTAAAAATTTGTTATTTGAAAGCTGATACGTTCTGCTACGAAGGACATTTAGCAGACAACTCCATTTTTCCCAGCCTCAAACAAAACCCAAACAACTCACAGGGGTTTCAGTTCTGCACCAATCATCATAGGTAATATTCCTTTTTAGTTTCGAACCAATTTAGCCATGGTGTTAACCAATTTAAGAACATCTTGAGCAAGCTGGAACAGAGCATCATCATGTATATTAATACCTTATATTGTTCCAAATAAGCACTGTCTTTATTCAAACAATTACAGTGTCAGACATCTAATAATCAGAGAAATAGTATAACCCAGATTACTTTAGTTCAAAGTTGTAAACAATGGGGGATGGGTGAGGGTGTGAAGCAAACAAACCACCATAAATACAGCACGTTCCTTATACTAATTAAATGCAAGCATCAAGTAGCCAATGAATTCGGGTTACGTTGTAGAGTTTCCATAGATTTTGCCTGTTCATTCTCAGATTCAAGTGGAAGTTCAAGTATGGAAATGATAAAAGCTTCAGATAGACTTAAAATGATTATCTTGTGTCTTCCTCTTCATTGTTGCTTTTTTATAAAGTAAAAACATGTGAACTCTTAAAAAAAATGCAAATGGGTATTTTAAAACTGATATAAAGATAACTTTTCATGTCCAAAAGCTTCTCCACAGTTCAGTTATTTTAATAAAAGATATTACTTCTCATTTAAAACCTTCTCTCACATCAGTTTCAAAACATTATGATTATAGTAACAACATTACTGCTATCTACAACCGTTGTGTATCCTTTGACATAGTTCTGGTAACTACAAAAATACCTTAGAAAAAGTGAGTTATTTAGGACCTTTTACTTACCAAATTGTCTTATCCCTCTTCCCAGTTAGTTACTGGTTATTTAATTATTTATCCAGTTAAGTTCCCATGCTACTCTTACTTTTTGCCTGTATTTCATAATTGCAATATGCAATTTGGTCTTCAGCTAATTCTAAATGTTGAAAAGATACTCATTCTCCTTGCTTCAATAAGCTATACAGGCCACTATCATTTAAGGAAAAAAGCAGAAGAAACAACCTGGCTGCAGACTTTTTTAGAGAACGCTGTCTTGATTAACTCACTTTTGCCTTGTGCACTGAAAATTTTGTTGCAAAAACTATACTGGTCATCTTGCTCGTTCTTCACATAGCTTGCACACAAATTATGAGTCCAAATACAACTTTGCACTCTTTTCACAGACTTTTAGCACTCGCTCGAAGATCTTTGTATACATATATCACAGCATTGCTCTTTATTCACTACTGTGTAGACACAGTTAGCTTTCTAATCATACTAACAGCATGGGAACAGAGGACACTTGATCTTTGGGACATCAAAATCAAGGCTCTTTAGACACCACATTCAAGTCCACTTCATTTTGCTGTAATGTTACACAAAGCAAGCTGTTTGAGAGCGTTCAGTGTGTATTCAGAAGAAAAGATTTATTGCTGAGAAAAAGACTAAAGGAAACCAAAGTACTCCATGCATTATTTAAATTAACTGTGTACATGCATTATGCATGTCTTGATGATTTATGTCCAGTTGTGCACAAATGGAAATCTTAAGAATATAGCCTCTCTATGAAAAGACTGCTCCTCTTTGAAAAATCATTTACAGATCCTACATTGAATGTGATATCAGACCAAACTTAAAGCTCTTCAAGATTTCATCACTCTCTTTAATCAAAGAAAAGCTAACATTACAATTCAGAGCTTTGTCAAGTTGATTGGATTTCTAGCCAATTCAATGATAATCCTTTAAGTTCATAAAAGCGATTCTATGGTAAATACCTCAGCAGCCTCTGAACATTAAAAGCACCCAAGAAAGAAAGAAAAAAAATAATCTCACTTAGAACAAGAAGCAGCTGTCTGTTAAGTCATAAATTGATTAAAAAAAAAAATATGTAGTTTGATGTGCTACAATAGTTGCAAGCCCATCAGCACAGTGCTATTCATTATCTACCCTTGTTCTCAATCCTCAAGAGAAGTCAGCATTGCTGCTGTGAAGGTGACTGTGTGACAGAGGTGGGGATATCCGCCACTTCGTGTAACTGCCATGAATGCTCTAACTCAGTCATCCCTGAATTGACCAGGCACTTGAACTAGGTGATCTTTGTAGGTCCCTTCTGTCATGTCCCAACTTTCTGCCCACAGCAATGGTGTGTCCCAGTTCTGGGTCCTAAGCATACGGTGGCAGGGAAGAGGAAGGAGTGACTCAGATTTGTGGATCCACTTTGTTGGAATTAAGCACAAACGGTGCTAAGGTTCACAATTCAGGCACACAATTTATTCATTTAATACCTGAGCATTCAAATTATCATTCTAGTAACAGAAAGTTCACTAATTGCTAATCCTGCTTTGCAGTAAAAAGAATGAGAGAGGGAAGGGGCAGGAGGGGGAGAGGGAGGGAGGGAGGGAGGGAGGGAGGGATCACCAGTCTGGGTTCCAGCACTGGTCCAGCCAACGGGGTCTCTGTTAGGAGCGTTCATCCAAAGGGTCCCGCTGAATGTCACTTGCCTTCTTTTATGTCAATTGTTTCTCCTAGTCAATCCTCCTTACTTGCATAAGTCTTGCTTCCCATGTAGATCAGTACACATGCTCACAAAGGGGAAGTTTTGAGTCGGAGGGTTTCTTGAGTCAGTCGTCCTTGAGTTGGTGGTCTCGATCTCCCCCTGCCGCTTTTACCTTTCACCCAGTTACTGCGGGTTTCACTGACTTCATGCTTGAGGAATCCCCTTATCTTCTGGTTTGCAGATGTTTAAGACATAACTTGGCAAGTTTCAGGGACCTCCACCTCTGCTGCCAGGTCACCCTTATCTTTCCACAAGCTCTGCTTGTCTCCCAGCCCGAGGTTGCTCTAGTAATTAGTCCATTGTTGCAGGGGGTACAGATTGACCCTGGCATTAGGTTGTGTTTCTTCAGTTAGTCTCCTACACCTTCCAACTGAAATAGCCTATTCTATTTTATTTCTGAATCTCATGAGACTATGGAAATGTAACTCTCAGATCCACCTGTTTCTTTAAAAATGCTACCTGCAATGGTGTATTATCCTTTCACTGAGCTACAAAGGTAGAGTTGGAAACTAATAACCTACTCCTGAATTTGGAAGGTATTGGCTATTAATAAAGAATTCTATCTCCTCATCTCATTGCTCTCTAAAAAGTACCAGACATCCGTCTGGTGGCAGAGATTCCCTGTTCATCAAATCCATAATCTGGTTTTAGTCTGGACATACTGACACATACACGGCCATGGAAAAAATACAAGTACAAAATTTTACACAGTTCAGAACCTCTGTCAACTGTGTTGCTGACTTCCTGATAAAAAGCGTTTTTGGGGTTGAAATCCTCTAGGACTTAATGCAAAGATCAAATGTTTGAAATCAACCAGACAATATCATTTTGACTTTGCAGCTACTTGACTGATCTCTAGGGGTTACAGGCTCACAGAGCCCAGCATGGACTCACTAGAGTTTCCTACTATTAAAACAGTAATAGCAAGGAAAAGAAAACATGGTAGGAAATCTGTTTAACTCTTAGGGGCACAACATGAATCAAGGGAAACCATAGCTAAGCAAACCAGACTGATAGTTGAATGGAACTGTTCAAGAAAAAAAAAAATGTATGACTTCAGAGTGAGTTGCCATTGGAATGTGAACTCTCTTTCGTCTCTTTGTGATTTCTGACTAGCTTCATTTGGTACTAAAAATGAGCTATGAGATTACCTCCTTGTGTCTGCAACAGTCAACTGTACTTTAAAATAATCTGTGCATCACATTCTGCACTAGCTGAACAGGAGCTTCAACAAAGAAATCCCAGTTATTGTGAAAATGACCCAGGAATAGAAAACGTCTGAAAGGTATACACAACCACACAATCCTTAAGGATCTGTGCTTTGTGATTATAGTGACCCAAAAACCAGAGACTGCTAGAAAAGAATGGCATTTTCATAACCCTGACATGATTACAGTAACTGTTGGCAGCTCTGTAACTTGGAGTTCATTTTTTCTGGCTCTGTGTATATTCTAGGTTTATGTTAAGCAAAAGCACACCTATACACGTACAGGTAAAAGTACATATGTATGGTTTTCTTCTGCTCCACTGATTCACTTCCCTGCAATGTAGTACTGCATTTGCAGAAACAGAAAGCCTACTATATTACTCTTGCAAATAACAATGCCTGTACTCTGACAGAAATACTTAGAAAAACAGCACAAGAGGAAGCCCTGTCATTTTGTCTTGGACTAATTCTTTTCTCCGTTGAATGAAAACTAGCCTAAGTTTCTTTCAGAAGTAAAAAGAAATCTAACTGTGAAAAACTCTCAAACAGTTACAGGAAAGTTCCATATTAGAAATGGCTATATCCCCTTCATAGATGAAAACTGTATTTTGACCACAGCCTGATATATTGAAGCTTGTCAGTCTGTTCAGCCATACTGAAATAGTCAAAATTCTGTCTTCAACCACTAATGTCTCAGAATTGTTGCACATTAAGTGGCACAGCTGTGATACAGCCTGTCAGGCAAAGAACTGCTTTGCCAATCATATATTCATACAACTTCCACACCATCCTTAACCATCACTGACACCTGTCAATTATTCGATCTTGGAATTAACAGAGTTATCATCGCTGGCAAAGACACATGCATACCTCATTCTATGACCAGAAACAAATGCTGTTCTGCTTTCCTGGACAGGCTGGAGAGGTGGGCCTGTGTGAACCGCATGAGGTTCAACAAGGCCAAGTGCAAGGTCCTGCACCTGGGTTGGGGTAACCCCCGGTATCAATCTGTATCTTGGGCTGCATCTGCCAACTATATCTTGGGCTGCATCAAGAGAA
>KL278272.1:1297-38925 GCA_000699545.1 Podiceps cristatus | reverse complement strand
AGTCTGCCAACAAAAGCTGCAAGCAGCCTCAAGTCATTGCCATCCCCACAAAAAATCATCAGGAGGGCTCAGCAAAGCACATTCAAAGAGAAAACAACCGGTACCAACATATGGTGAGGCCTCTCGGAGGTTCCCTTGAATATCCTTGGTGATCAGCCTCGAGGCACGCTAACGTTTTCATTTCACCTAAGCCTGTCTGTGCCCAGAGCACTTTGAGTGACTTGGAGCCGTAACACCCAGGGAAGGTTCCTCCTCCTCTATCTGTGTGGTAAGACTGTGTCTCACAGAGCAATTACCTTCCCCGAAGGCGGCCCCAGCGCGATCCTGAATATTCAGGTAGTGTGCTTCAGAGTGAAGGTTTTTAACTTTCCTCCTCCCGGGGTTGCTCCCCACCCCTACGTCTCTGCCTCCTCCAGCCCTCAAGCCGCTGAATGTGGGAGTCAAAGCTACTAAAGAGAAACAAAACAGAGCAGAACTGGAGATACACACATGGCATGTAGCTGTCTGAACACAGACCCCAGCTATATCCTCATGAAATACCTTCTCAGGAGTTAGTCTGCAGAAATTTTTCCCTGCTTAAATTTCCCGAGTCTGCCAACAAAAGCTGCAAGCAGCCTCAGGTCATTTCCTCCTCCCCTTCAGCCTTTGGACATTTCTGCTGTCGTTTCCATTTGGGGCACTGATATGAAGATGTGATGATGTATTCTTAATGAAATCTCTCTGAAAGCCCAAACCCATACACCTTTTCTAAATCTTTTTTTTTTTTTTTTTTTTTTACTTAATTCGACAATTTTCTTTGGCTAAGTATGCAGTGACAGGAATGGGGAAGGAAAAACTGAGCAGGATGAGAGAAAGAGATACCTTAGAAGTTCAATGACATTTCATCAAGGGTAGGAAGCAGGGCCAAAACCACTATCACTGGTTTTCTTATATTATCCCAGGTATTCTGGCTTAACACCCCAGCTCCTGGAGTCAAGAGACAGATATCACAGCTGCAAAGAAAAGCCTTGCTGTATGCAAAGCTAAAAGGTTAAAGAAAGGTCATAAAGGAAAATAAGAGGAATATGATATTTAACAATTAGAACGTGTCTTTTACCCCAGGGAGGTTTGTGGATCCCAGTTTTTGAACAGTGGAATCTGTCACAACCGAAAAGGCAACTGGTCCTTCAAGTTTCTTTCTAAAGACGCTGAGCGGTGAGCTCATTTTTCCTTTCCCAAACCTCATACGTACCGCAGGCCGGGGGCTGTCCTCCTCTCTTTGTGCCCTGGA
Source organism: Podiceps cristatus (assembly GCA_000699545.1). NCBI lineage: Eukaryota > Metazoa > Chordata > Aves > Podicipediformes > Podicipedidae > Podiceps > Podiceps cristatus. The sequence goes on along the minus strand of KL278272.1, from coordinate 37,655 downwards.
CCTCTTGCCCTTTGGTGTCCACACACCAGCACTGTCCTCCCTGCTGACACTGCACCGGCCTGTAGCCCCCGTCCGAGTCACAAGACGGCACGTAGGCGTGTTGGTAACGCAGGGCTGCGAACCGCTCAACCTCACACTTTGAGGGGCCTGGAAGAAAAACGGTACGTGTTAAGGAGGGAAAGCTTAAAGTTTCAGAGCCGTCTCTGCTTGATCCCATTGTTTGCCTATTTAGGGGGAAAGAAGAGTGATACAGTTTAATTTCCTGACTGTTTTCAGTGAAACTTCAAGTACCAGCCCAAACTGCAAATTCTCCATCCTCTTTTCCCCTGGAGAATGGGCCCCGGGGTTTTCTGCTGTAGGTATTTATTTCTGAAAACTAAACAGAAAAGAAAACCTGAACACATTTTTCAGCCATGGCCATGGGTAGGCAGAGTAGCAGCATCTCTCTCAGGGAGCCGTGCTGGAGGCTGGCTGGGCTTTGGCCCTTAATACAAATGCCAAGCTGGTTAACAGAGACAATGTGCAGCCTGGGAGACGGAGATGAAGGCAAACATCAATGTTTCTGAAGAGAAGGAAGCATTGCTCCTGCAAAAGGATGCACCTCACTGCACAGATTTGGACCGGGACCACCCAATTTCCTTCATTTCCCTCCACAGGGATCTGAAGACCCTATTCCTGTCAAACTAGCCTTAATGGCAGAGAAGCCAGAACTCCATAAAGCAAATTTTCTGAGTTATGAACCCTCCAATACTAGACTCTAACCTTCCAACAGAAATTTTACTTGTTTATATAAACCTGCAATCCTACAGTCTAAACATTTCTCACTTTCAAGAACTGTCCAGCCACACTCAGCTGCCAGGTTGAGGGAGCGAGAGCATCACATCAGAGCAACGCGTTCTTCAAGGAAGTCTGACAACTTTCCTAACGCGTGTGGCTTCAGGTGGGGGTGTCAGATCTGGGTAAGTCACCAAAGCAGTCCCCGTCAGCGGCCGAGGAACGCGGTCACATCTCCATCTTGTGGCTGCTGCAGCTTCATCTTTGCCGACAGCCGCCGGATCCCCAGCTCCAGTCACAGCTTATCGCACTGTGCCGTGCGGTGCGAGGGGGAAGATGCTTTCCAGACTCACCAGAATGATCAGCTTGTCCCAGAAACAGAAAAATCGTGTGACTATGTGGCCAGAAGACTTACATCAATATCTACTTAATGTCTCCGGTGATGCAATTCCTTAGCAGGGACAGCAATGTCAGAGGAATTTGGGTGGGAGGCTGAAGGATCACACCAGGGGGTTCAAACTCCCCCCAAGCAAGGCAATTTTCTTGGGCTCTGGTGCAGGAGAGCGAAGGAGGTACCTGACCTCCTGTCCTGCAGAGTCACTGCCCGTAGGCAGAGGAACTCTCTCGCCATTTGCCTAAACCTGACCAGGAGGGAATTGACCCAAGGGCAGACCCAGAAGTTCAGCCTTGCTGGCTAAGGTACTACAAACTCTTGTGTAGCCTCCCACAGATGGCATGTGCTGTGCCTAGTGTAAGACCCTTCCTATTTCTGAGTGTTCCATCACAAATTAGGGAGCATTTTCTCAGGCTTTTAATTTAATAAATCATCAGATCCATCTCCATAATACCAGGGCAAGAGATACAGAGAGTTCAGGGGATTTCAACCAATGCAAACTTCAAGTGCATGGGAAAGCATTGATCAGCGGACAGGTACAATCTGCTGGTAAGAATGTACAATCCAGAGGTTAAAATCAGCTGCAATTCAGGGACCTTGATTCTTGCACCTAGAAACATTCATAATTTATGCTTTTAGTGCAAGAGACTCCTAGAACAACTCTCCCCAACAGCAGCTATCACATATAAGCTCCAAAATTGTCGCCTCATTTACAGCACATATCGCATCGCCTGAGTGCTACTTACATCTGAACCTGCCAGAGGTAGCTAGCTGAACCCCCAGAAACCGCCTCTGCAGGATGCGATATATGCTGGTCTCCGTGAAGGCGTAGGCAGGCTCCACCACCGAGAAAATTGTGTCGTAAACTTCATCAAGCAGCAGCTCCAAGCCTGGGAGAGAGAGACTTTTAGCTCAAAGCCTGGTTTAAAGACAGAAGTCACCTGCTTTACATCAGAGTAGCAGACTTGGAAACCTATCAAGAAGAAAACCAGACCTCTAAAGAGGCCAAATACAAACTTCAGTTGCATAACCCTAAAGCCCCACACCATAAAACCCACTGCTGAGTGCCCAGTCATCGGCTTTGCGCCTTAACATCTACCAAAAGGAGCAGAAGCATCCACTGCGCTGTGGTCTTGTTAGGTTCATTTTCCAGTAGAACAACTGATGGTTTTGGGAATCGATGTTTCCAAAAACCAATTAACTAATCATTTTGGCTGTATACCTTAAGTAAATGAAAAGACGTCAGTAGTTTCTCTGAGTGCAAAAATTTTTGGAGAACTTCTTACCCTCATGGGAATTAAATGCTGAAGTTCTCATCCACTATCTAAATTTTAAGCTATCATGCTTTGCATTTTCTCAGATTTATTTTTTTTTTTAATTACAATATCTAAAGAAGAGGAGCTTAACCTTCTCATTCCTCTTTCTTGGAAAAAAAAAAAAAGAAATTATTTCTTGGAAGGTGTCCTACCAACTAGTAAAATGCCTGAAAAGTATCTTGAGGCTATGAGAGAAAAGGAAGGACCATCTGATGTCCCCACTCATTGCAAGGGGGTTGGACTAGATGATCTTTAAAGGTCCGTTCCAACCCAATTTGTTCCATGACTCTACCTGAGCAAGAAGAAAACAGCTCAGTCTCCAGGCCCTTTATATTCCCCTGCATTTGCTTATCGGACTAATCAAATATGATGCAGCTTTCTAGTGTGGGCAGAGGTTGGACATTCAGAAATCCTATCCCCCCATCCCAGAAAGGACAGGATTAGCTCCCAGGCAGCAACTCCACCTGCCGCTGACTGGAGCACTGCTACTAAGAGTGGGATTTCACCAGTGACCTCCAGTCTTTCCCTTGGGCACTACACACTGGTCACAGCGGTGTTACCTCTTGAAAGAATGAAATTGAAGTCCCACATGAAGCTGAAGACTGAGAGCTGTTATTTGGCCCTTTCCCTTGGGAATTCAAAGCTGCTCAAGTTAAAGGATCGGATGCTGGAGGGCACTTACCGGTGTCTGCTAACTCTCTCCCCAGGCTGTCCGCGCAGTAACAGTACCCAGAGACCTCCGGGAACATCTCCCGCAAGGAGCTGAAGGTTTGGAAAACCTCTGGGAGCCTGGAAGGAAAAGCAGCCTCCTGTGAAGAGCCCGGAGAGGCACGTTGACAACAGCAAAGCATCATCTGCGTTTCCCTCACGAATTTCTACATCAAGGATGTCACAGCACAAAGCCATTTCAAAGCCCTTTAGTCTTCTTGTGGCAACCAGGCTCTGACGTGATCCAAATTGGTGTTTCAGCTGTCTGAAAAGGCTCCTAAATGCCTTTTTTTTTTTTTCACACACAAATTTTTAAGCAAACACAGGACAACAAGATCTCTCTTCAGACAGATTTCTGACTCTTACAAAGCAGGTACCCAGCATCTAACAGTCATTTTCAATTCTATTCTCATCTTTGAAAGCCCGTCAAAGAGCGTAAAATAGACATTGGCTTAATGTTATTACATCACCTGTTCATTAGCTCTTTCCACAAATCTGCACAGAATGGCAGTGCCTAAACATACAGGTTGCTTTCTCTTCCCTACATGTTACTTATGTTTTCTGCACCGAATTAAGCACAAAAGCTGATAAAAACCTCACAAATCTTTTTAATTTTGAGAGCATGGCTCAACAGATTAAGGAGAAAGGGCTTTTAACATATTACAAGTAAGATTGACTCTTACTTCTGGAGATCAAAGAGACAACAGTTTCCAGTATAATATTCTAGGAGTGATAACAACCAGGTCCCAGCAAAGCAATGATTTAGGAAGGAAATTTAATAGGGTCAGAGGAGAAAACATGAAAAATGTGATCTTAACCAACAGACACTCTAGGGTTTCTCTAAGCAAACAGAAGGTAAGGTTTTCTAGATTCAGGCAATATGACTAGCGGAATAATTTTGCCAAGTTCCAAAACAATTACATTATTTTACAGACACGTAACCTTACCCTGAAATACAATAACGGTCTGCTGTTGCAGCTGCATGTGGCTTATTTGGGAAAAGCCAGCAACAGGGATGTGGGATTGGCATGCTAAAAGCAATCAAAATGTCACCCTTCAGGGCACAAAGGGACTTCCGTCATCATTAAAATAATGCAATTTAAGATATAAACAGTTAAATGCCATCTTTCTATTGTTTTCTATGTACACATGGATATAAATGGCTTGGGGCATTTCAAGAAGTTTCCGCTCCCCTGAATTATCACGCACTGGACACTGCCCGATCAGAAATATGATCTTTTATCTCCTTAGGAGAGCAACGTCCCTATGTTCAAAGGCTCATGTCTGCACTGCACTGCTCATGTCCTTGGAGCTCAGCACCTCAACATTTAGCTGAGTGAAACAGGATGCAATGAAAAAAATTCTGCATACTGCTTTCTTTCATCCTCAGCGTTAAGAAGTCACATGGATAATTATGCTGCTTTTATATGGGGCAGATGTGGAGTCATATCCTGTCATTCTGGTTATTTTTGTTCCACATTGAGAGCACAGCTAAATAAAGCACAAACGGATATAAATTAGGCCCACACAAACAAGAGGACAAAACTTTGCTCACCTTACTTGGAAAACTCACTTCCTACTACTTCTTTTATTTTCTTAACCTCTTTTTAATCACATCCTTTGAGGTAAGTAGTGATAACACAGAGTACCTTATCTATCAGACCCAGTCCAAAACAATGTCTGACACAAAGATGACTACATTTAAGTTATGGATAGATCTAATGTATCCATGTGTTTCAACAAGAATACTCGCACTCAAATATATGGGAAAGTAAATAAATGTGAGGTTGTTGACCTTTTCTTCCAACTGTGAGTCTCTGCACTTGGCTTCCAGCAAAGAGAACTCATTACTGATCTTCAAAAGCAGGTTTGCAAGTAACCCCTCCTATGTTACATATGTGTAGCTCAAGTTACAGCTGCCTTTTTCATTGACTGTTCAGAAACAGAGGGAGAAAACCAAATGATGTTTTTTCCACTGCCAATAAAATAATACATAATAGGGCAGAGCCTCCAGTGAGCTGGGATAGACACTGACAAAAGGTCTTCAGTCTGATGCAAATTATAACAAGGAAATAAAAAGATCCTCCTTGACTTTTGATTTTTTGATCTTTCCCACCAATCTGCCACAGGGCCTTCTGTACAGCTGCCCATCCAAGGAGCGCACGGGCACACTCTGTATAAAATAAGTAACAACAGCAAAGTTGCCAGGGTGAGGCAGGAAATTTGGGATCATTTTTATTTCCAAAAGTCATCGTCTTGCGAAAATCTGAATTCCAAGCTTCTAAATGTCTCCATTTTTTTTTTTTTTTAATACAATGATTTATTCTGGAATATTTATAAAGGTGTAAGAAAACAATTTGGAAAGGGAGTTTGACATGACTAGATTTCAAAAATCTGTCTGTGGAACCAAAGAAGGTTGCTCACTGGTTCCACATGAACATAAAATATGGGTTTAAATCCCTGTTCTGCTATACTCCTTTGCTGTGGAACTCAACTTCATATTCTGGCTTCCTGTTTATGGGACATGATAATGGCATTTCAGGCAGGAATAGTGTGAAAATAAATACATTAATGACCTGAGATACTCAGGTATGATGGTAATGGGTTAAGTCAGACCCATAAATAGAAAGGTAGATAGCTGGGAAAGAAACGATCCTGCTGTGATTAATTACATGACATAGACACAAGAAAAGCCCAATCACACAAGCCTTTGCAGACAAACCTCCCAATGGGAGAAAGAAATGTTAATTTAAAGCATTGCTTTCTCCTCTGTAATTGTTCTTTTAGAAATTCCACACTCCACAGGCCAAGAAATGAAACAGCCAGATTAATTTGCTCTTGCCAAATCCTGAAGCTCTGACAAATTTGCACTGTGCATTTGGGCCTGCCTTTCAGTTTTGCTTAAATTAAAAAAGCAAACCCTCAAAATAGCAAAATTGACATTTACAGTAAAATGCCTTTGCTACTACAGAGCCAAGTCAGAATGAGACATTACATTTACTCCACTGCCCTCCACCGGAGAAAGGTGCTGACTGAGATGGCAAGGTAACGGCACTTCACGAGAGACCAAAAAGTTTCTCTGGAGTGTCATCAAAATGAACTCCTCTCCCTGCAGTTCCCCTTGCCCATCCCTTGTTTCTCCACCTGAACATTAGTCCCCAGCTCCTCCAGAGGACAATAGCTTCTTGCTCCCACAGACAAGGATTTGATCCAGTGGTCTGAAGTCTTCCCCAGCCCTCTCCAACCTCCCAAAGCCAGTCCTATGTCAGCAAACCCCTTCATCCCTTGCTGGTTCACCTGTGTGAGCAACCCCGGCACTGCTTAAATGGACGAGAGTTTCCCATCATCACGTGGAACTTGCTCGTTGCCTGTTGCCACTTGTCCAACTGTCCATCTGTTTTCACTTCCCTTATGGAATCATCTTTCCTACCTCATGCATATATTCGAATTCCTCCCTTCCTTCCACATTTATCTCATTTGCTGTTATGTGTCTGTCTGAAGGGTAGCCCTGGCTACGTTTCCAAATATAGATCACAACGTGGTATCCACTGCTGTGTGAGGACACCTTGATTAGACTGCAGCGATGGAACATCAGGCTTTTCTAAATGAGAAAGTTTAATTCAGAAGAAAAAGTTTTTCACTTGCTCCATTCACTAACAGAAAATAACATCATTTGGGGTCACAGAAGGGTTTCATGTGGAAAAAAAATGCAGTAGGATACTGACTTGAAGAGGTACGCAGGTTCGCCTCCCTGTTTCTGAAGCCTACACTCTTACCTGTTATAACTATGAACCAGATCAAAAAACATCATGTCTGTCGTGTTGACAAACTTGCACTGGACAGGCAGAAACTCTCCATCTGCTGAGCACTGTGGTGGGCTCCTCTCCCCAAACCCATGCAGAATGCGACGGTCTCGGATTTCACAGTTCCCCGGACCTAATGGGGAAAAAAGTAATGTTTCCTGGGGTTTTAACTTCCCATGCACACCCAAGTAGCCTTCCCCTGATTTGGAAGTGGTTTAGATCCATTACATGGAATATGGACACCTAGGTGCCTCATATTCTCTTTATAACCAAAGGAAAGAGAGACTTAAATTCCTCAGTTAAGCACCTGCACTTCTGTAGGTTAAGTATAGGCTGCAGTGTCCAAGCTCCTGATCTGCCACCTTTCATTCACACCAAAACCTCCCACTCTACAAACCCCACTGTTTTGTTGAATATTACTTACACCGTGTTGGCTTTCCTCTTTGCCTGGTGCCATATATCTCCATTCCTTCTGGATCTACACACCAGCACTGCCCCAGCGCCGTGTCACACTGCACTGCATCAAATGCCCCTGAATCCAGGCACTGAGGGACGTAGGAGATGCTGCTGCTGTTGATGTAGCGACTGACCAAGATCCTCTGCTTTTGGAGCTGGCAAAAGGACAAGCCTGTAGTACAGGAGAAGGGCACCGACAGAGAAGGGTACTTGTTGGACACTCAATAATTTATCAAGGCAACATCTGACTTTTCTCAGAGCTGCAGGTTCTGATTCTGCTATGGCATTGACGGACTTGAGGTCATTAAAATTGGTATAGAGAAACCAACCACAGATGGGGTTGAAGCCCTCCAACTCAAAAGCCAATATATTAAGTTGATCTTTCATTCATGATTTACATTACTGTACCCTTCATGAATACAGGTCATCCAGGTATATCAAGTTTCCATGATCAGCTCCGAAGAAACTCCAGAACTTCCACTAGAAAGACGCAGCAAATTATAACAAACTAGAGTCCCTCAAAGACCAGGGCTAACCTAGTCTTGATTTCAGCAGTTGAAATGCAGATTTAAACGGCTCTTTACCCAGTCTGAACCAAAATAGAAACTTGTGACTTACAGGATATGGGATATCCATCCTGTTTGCTGCCAGGTACCTCAATGCCATTCTCATCCACACACCAACAGGAAAGACCATTCCTACTGCACTGAACTGTCCTGATGGAGATCACAAGTAACAGATTTCACTGTGTTAGTGACAGAGTTCTCAGTCAGTATGGGGCATAAACCAAGACATAAAGCAAGCCAAACAAGTTCAAGTACTTTAACACTGCAAATAATGGAATCGGAAAGGGCTGTATTTCTGGTGACTTTAAGTCTACCTGATGGGAGCTCTTAATTCTAGTAATTCTCTGGAGACTTCAGGAATCGCAGATATGTGACTCGAAGCCATTCAGGAAGCAAGCAGGTTGGACAGAATCCTGATTCTCGGTATTTAAGAATTACCATACATTTTGAGACATTTTTAAAATCAAATCTGGCATGGTCTAGGCCTCCTATCCTAGGCAGCAACAGTCAGATAATAGTAGACAACGTTACAATTTCCCCTCAGCCTCAGCTTTAACCCGATAACTTCTTGCATCTTCACCTTGCATTCTTCACCTGCTGCTCTCTAAACCACTGTTCTCCATGTGCTTTAGTTCCTTTACTGCCTCTAGAAGAAAACCCAGCTGTGCCACTTACAGCAGGGTGGGTAACTTCTCGGAGTCAACTTGGCTCAGCTGTGCCAGCTGCCACACTGATCACAGACCACGCGCCCATGAGCATGCCCAGGAAGGCAGCAGTTGCATTACACAACCACCTGTACCAAGCATTAAACATGCAAACGATGCTGCCAAGAACAGCCTATTAATTTTAGATTGACCTCTTAACCCAGACATTATTTCCAGCAACAGGGAATTCATTCAGGAGAGGCTGGATCTGCAACACGGCTCAATGAAGTCCCTTCAGTCTCCTGCAGCCCCCACCCTCCCATCTGCTGATAAGGAGACTCTTCAAAACTGAAGCTAAAACTTTCATTCCTAGTGAAAGGTCACATTGTGTAACAGCAGAATAATAGCAGGGATGAGATACCTGAACTGGCCATCTTCTGAGCACTGAGGAACGTAGGTTTCTCCTCCTGAAAAAGCCTTTTCCCTCTGAAGCTCGCATGGACGTAAAGGTTGGGAATCTGTCTGGTACTCTGAAAGCAGCAAGAAGGTAAACACGTAAGGGTGGTTTTCACCACAAGCCTGTTCTTATCAAAACCCTGTTAGTGCCAAGGCCGTGTGGTAAAAGCCCCAGGTTCACGTGTCCTCCCTGGTTGTTTCCCCATTGCTCCTTGTGTGCATTTCTGCGTGGGACAGCACAGGGAAGTACTGAACAAACGCGCTGGGCTGCCAGCTGCCAGACAAGCACGACAGATGTTCGTGAACCCCTTCCCCAGGCCTGTATTTAATTAGCCTCAGCTGTGTTCTGTACTAGTATGGCTATCATTTTCTGGAACCCAAGGTACTTTAGTTAGAGTTAGTTCTGGCTATCACCACAAAACAGCCCTTTGCCATCAGCACACCCATCAGTATTACTATTTCTGAGTATTTATTCTTCACTGAAGCCAAGTCCCTCCCTAGTCCACCAGAAGGAGAGGTCAGTCTTAATCTTGTGAAAGACCTAAAAAGAATCAATGTCTAGCTGTTAGCATCAGACTAATTCATATCATGACCACTTCTCATTTTTTACTGGGGCAAGTGATCAACTACTGAAGCCACCTAGCAAGAAAACAATCAACTCTTCAGTTCTTAATGCATTCAAAACCATGTCTGGATGTTGTTTTAAGAGAAGAATGAAATGCAGTACGTTCTTTTTTGCAGAACACATTAGCAGATCTGACACTTTCCTGATCCTCAAAATCCAATGAAAATCATGCTTTTAATTCTGTTGACTAGTTCTATAAAAACACAGCAAACAAACAAAACCATAGCTGCAGCAAATTATACTGAAAGTGCACTTAATCCAGTATTTGGTCTGAGTGTGACACATAGTAGTGTAAATACATCATAAATATTCAGAAGACTTTTCAGCCTCCAATAATTTGCAGCTCAGGGATGACTTTAACCACAGATGGTTCCTGTTCACCTAAGACCTCTCAATTACTCTGTTTCTGTGAGTTTTTACTTCGTCACCTTAAGCCCATGTGTAAATTGTCACGAGACTGTAAAGGGATTTTAGGCTAGCTCACCTATAGACATCCACATGAAGTCAAACCTCACCATTTTCATCCCAAACATGACTCTGAGCCAGTTGCTCTGGGACGTGTGGAGATCCCTTTGTACAATGCTAGCGAGGGTCAACTAAGGCATGTAAATTAAGAGATCAATGAACAATTCAAATTGCTTGTTGTGCGGGACAATAGACTCAGACCAAAGAGAACTGGGGATGGCACTTAGACTACCCAGTATCTTAAGGTTCAAGTCTAAATTAGATGATGGCACATCATCTAATGGCACAAGTAGAAGATACAGTCTTTGAACCTTCACATCCCTGCAGCACCACCTTTTCTTATTCCAGCTCCTTCTCTAGCTCAGCCTGTTTTTCCAGAAAATGTTGTGGGGTTTTTGTTTTTTTGTTTGTTTTTCTTTCCCCCACCCAAAATCTAGGTGTACTGATCTCAGATAACCCTGATCATTTAAAGATCCTTATAGCTTAGTATTTAACTTGGACCCCAAACTCAGTTTGCACAGCACGCAGCTAGCTAAGTCTGCAACGTGCAAGTTTCAAGTTCACGTATACTTCATTGGAATAACACACAGAGCAGCGCAAAGGAGCACAGTCACTACTGGACACAGGCAAAGGAAAAGAACAAGTGTACTTACCAAATATATTGGCTGCTGCTATGCTAATAAAGCAGCAAAGAAGGGTACAAAATGGGACGGAGCCCATCTTGCAATGGGAGAGCTGCATCCCCTTCGTCAGAGAGGCAGCCCTGCACACCCTGCGTAGCCTTCACCTGCCTTTTTATAGCAACCGTCATGCGGACGGGTTCACTCCTGCGCTGGTAGACTGGCCACGACACTGGGCAAGTGACGCATATGGTGCTTCTGAGAAAACCACAAGAGGCCCGTTCACCTGGAACAGCCCCCCGTGGTTCTTCTCAGCCAGTTCTCATCCCCGCTCCAGGGAGCACTACTGAGCCTGCTCATGGGAGAGGAGAACGAGCCCCAGCAGGCACAGGGCCAGACTTCATTAAATCAGCGTGCAAATCCAGCATATCGACATGACCCTGGCCAAGAGCTCCTGCTCCCGCCTGTGCTGTGGTGCAACCAGACTTTGTGCACTGTATCAGAAGTACATTTTTGGGTGTGTTTCTCGAGAGCCTAGTCTGCTGAAGGGACAGGCGAGAGTTAGGCCTGCAAGCGCTGCAGCACTAGGAGTAAATACAATTCCTAAAGGGGTTATTTATTAAGAGAAAACCAGAATCGACACAGCTCCACTGACTATGAATGGAGTTGGGGGTCAGAGTCAATTGCATTTGACCTTATGCTTTTACTCCCTCTGTCACTGTGCACTTTTATACAGCCAAATATCTTAACGGAAGCTTCCTGGGCTTCGTTCTCCAGGTGTAAGATCAGTATAACCATTAGGGACGTTAAGTCAAGCTTTTTGGTACTAATTACATGCAAGATCCTCAGCCTAAACCATATCTGAAGTATCATTTCCTTGGTTCCAGAGTATCATTTCTTACTTGCCTACCTCTCATGATCGCCAGCCTCTACTTGCACTAAGAATTATGAGCACTAACCCTCACTTAGGCAAAGCTTGTTGGACAAATGGGCTCAGAATTAGCTAAATAATAACAGAAGCACATGTTTGAGGCTGGACTTCTGCTGGTTTCAGGAAAAAGTGACAGCAGCACCCTTGTTTGTGACTCGTGGGTACTAGGCACCCTGGAAACAACTCTACTGATACTCTCCTACAGACCAAGACTGTGCTAACAGCGATTCAACCGTCCTTTTGGGTCAATAGACCACTACAGTATGACAGTGTTTGATATAACTGGTAAATGTGATCTCAAAGAGCAGTACAACCCTGCTTTAGCATGACTAGTCTTTTCAAAATGAGTGGGACTATATTTGGATTTGACTTTCAAACTACCTACTCCGGACTTGAGGAAAGTCAGTAGTCAGGAGAAAGATCAAACTGAGAGAAGATGAAGAACATGTAGAGTGTAAATGACAGACGAAAAAAGGCAACCTTCAGAGGCATAGGAAAAAAAAAAAAAAAAAAAAAATCTTTTAACAGCCCTGATTAAGCAGACAAAGAAAGAAAACAAACTTCTGAATTAGCATAGGATTTGTAGGTAAACACACATGCAGATCAACAGAATCAGACTAAACAGAAAATATCCAGCATTAGCACTAGGGTGGCTGAATTATATAAGATTAGAAGTCTGAACATGACATATATTTCTGTCTCAAGTATGCTTCAAGAGCCTCAGGTTTGCGTCTGGTCCCCATTGCAGTTGGGTAGCTACGGGAGAGCAGCCCAGCTCGGTGCCACGGGCTGTCAGGGCAGCAGGGTCAGCGATTGCAGGCACAACCCTGTTTCCAGGCCACTGAAAAACATACCCAGAGCGTGTGTGTTGGGGGTGTGTGTGCGATATTTAGCTGGGTTTCCTACAGCTAGTCCAAAATTGCCATTTAGGTTCCTCGCATGGCAGATGGGGAGAGAAGGAAGCTCATTAAGGTTGCCATTCACTTTCCTTTTTCTTTGCTACCAAAGGTCATTAGTAGCTGATAATAGAGCAAAGCAGACAGGGAACCAAGGAGGTATCAAAGGGCTATTACGAACAGAAAGAAGCACAAATCAGCAATATCTACATAGTGCTGATTCCCAAGATTACTTTTATTTAATCCAGAAACTGAAATCCAGAAATTTGAAAACAACCTCTGAATTATGCCAGCTGGGAACAGCCAAGTCTTAAAAGCCTCTTGGAAAACAAAGTAAGAGAGTGAGTTTTATCAATTGGCATCACTTAAACCACTTCTAGATATACGTCAAACCAAGAGGGGCATCTTGGTACACGAAAGTTCAATGGGATGCAATAGCCCGTGGATTAAAAGAATTAAAAGTAAAGTAGTTTACAGAACAATATGCGCAATCCACATTCTTCAGAGAAATTGAGGCACTTGCCATCTATGGCTGGTCAAACTCAAATTAAGAAAAGCCTCACAGGCATAACCTTCAGTGAAGGGACAATTGAATGGACCTCTATTTTTAGCACCTGAGAGAAGAGGAAAGAATATCTTAAATTAGTGAAGGGGAGAAAAGGAGCAAAGTGGAAAAGGTCCCTGTGGGCAATATGGACTTAAAACTAACATGTCTTCAGAATCATTGCTCTACTGCTGGAAATGAGGGGTTTGTTTATTGTACACACTGGCAAAAATCTGATCAATCTAGACTACAATGAAAAACGTCAGTGTGATGAAACATGGAAATCACAAACCTCAAGGGAGAAGGAGACCATTTATTCATTGTTCCAGTTTTCCATACGCTTTCTTAGCAGAAAAGACAGTTTGTGCAACCGCAATTTTTACATATCGAAAAGCCCAAGGGTAAACGATTCCTGTATATGAATACATAAACATCTATACCCAAAGAAAAGTTGCTCTCACCCAAATAAAGCTGGAGCCTGCCTGATAAGTCAACCTTAGTTTAAGAAACAAACTTAAGGGACCCTCCTAAAAGAGGCAGCAAACTGGAAGCAAAACTTTTTAGAACTGAAACATTGTCAAATTATGCCCATATCAATTAGTTAATTTATTTTTAAATAAAATGTTTTTCTGTGTTAAATCACCAATATTGGACAATCATCTCCCACATCTTAAGAAAAACTGTGTAAAAATATAGACTTACACCATTTGTTAGCAACTTGTTACACTTACAGATAGAGGAGATCTGTTTTACATTTGGTACATTCCTTCCCAAGCATGAGGCATTCGTCTCAATCTTCTTCACATGATTTTGGCACAGATAACAATTACAAGATCCTGTGAAGCACTTATCTCTATTCAAGTTTTAAAAAAAGTCCTCATGGGATACAAAATTAAAAGATGACAAGGGAAAAAGCACAGCCCCCACCAGATAATACCAGTTTCAGTTACTTCACACATGACACACTCTTCAGATTGAAAGAATGACAGGGAAGTTCAGTAACTTTTGTATTAAACTTGGGTAGATCAGAAAAGTGGGCAGAAGACTTCTCGATTTTTTTTTTTTTGTATTAAAATTTACCAGCTGGCAAAGTGCCTTTGGTGAGGAAAGAACCTAAAGAAGCCCATGTAAAGACATTTAAATTTGCCCATGTGCCTGCAGAAATTAACCATTTCTAGGACAGGTAATTTTTTTTTTTTTTTTTTTTTTTTTTTTTTTTACTTACGCATTGGAGATAAGTTTTCCTCTAATAGTACCATAGCAATGCAGGGTATAAAAGTATTTCTCTTATTCTCATGACAATAAAACAATGCAGATCATTTTGAAAGCCCAAGCAGAAGTCAGTCCCGCAATCCACAGCTGCATGATGGCTTTGCACACTGCATCAATTCAGTGTTTGACAAGAGGAAGACGACGCAGGGAGAAAAGGCACCACCAACATCATGAGGATGGCGACAGGGTGCCAAACTGGTGTTGGCAGGACAAAACTACTTTTGGGTAACGCAATACTTCACCTTCCCTGAACTGAAGGCAACAGCATACAGTCAATGGAGTCAGAAAGCAAGTTCAAGGACAAACACAACTCCTCCCGCCGCGCAGCAAAGCTGTGTAATTCGTTATGTCACCTGATGTCGTGGAGAGAAATGTATGAAAAAAGATGGATTAAACTCATGGAGCACAGATCTGTCAGTGATTGATAAAACCGATGACCTTCACAAAGATTTTTGGTAAAAGAAATCTCAGTTTACCAGAAGCGAAAGATACATTAAGGGAAAGACCAATTCATACAGATCCCTCATAGTCAGTGTGTTTCTACAGATGCTGAGGTTGCATTTCTGATGAAGACAAAGACACGGGACTGGCTAGATGTTTAGTCTAAGTCAGGAAACCTCCTCTTTGATAAACCTGCTAATTAGAAAAAGTGTTTCAGTATATTACACCGAGATCTGAATTTGGTCTTTCATTTTAAACTTGAGAGACTGCTTTGAGACTGTGCCTTCAATAATGATTAAAATATGTTTCACAATTAAAATTTTGAAATTTCTTGCATATATAAGATCATACCTATTTATGATGTGAAGAACAGAAAAATTTCTCAGTGTTAGTAACTCATTTAGATTCATTCTGATTTCATTCACCTGCTGCTTACCATTTGCACCCCGGTCCACAAGACATCTAAGGACAGGAACTTTCTCAGCATCAGTTGCTTATTTCTTTCCCACCACAATAGTGTCCTGAACAACAGTTTGTAGGCAATACTAAAATACAAGAAATCACTAAAAGCAAATTGAAGTTATTCTGTAATTGCATCGTACAAAGGCACAAAACTGGAAACACCCTTGGAAGGCAGAAGTCTGCCCACAAGAGATGCCACCACTGTGAACGCGTTGTTGAAAGACGACGGCTTTCAAGAAGCAAGTGCATTGCAAAACTCAAAATTATTAAATACCAAAGCAGTTCAGGAACAGAAAAATCTAATTATTTTGCCACACAGTAAGTAATTCAGTACTGTAAATAATCTACTGACTGCAAAATTTTCCTACAGACTAAAACACACCTGAAGATTGCCTAAAGTTTTGCAATGTATACAAATAAATGAGTATCGATGACTACCTATAATTTCCTGCCTAGAGGCTAAAAATGCAACTGAAGATTCCCTAGTGCTTTAAAACACCTGCAAGCGCTCACTTGCTCACCAGAACGGAAGTCCACTGAACGGGAGCCCAGGCACATAACAGTCTCAACAGACCTTTATTGTGAGTATTAGAATGCAATCAACATTATTGCTATTATAAAAAACAAATCACAGAAGAAAGTATTTTGCTTCTCTCATAGAAGATTTAATAATAGTGCACTGCTGCCTCTCTTAGAGTGTTTAGTGACAATACACTGACGCACACGGCTACAGCTGAACAGCGGTGGCTCTGGCCAGTTTTAAAGAAAGGAAAGCCACAATTGAACTAGCTTTAGTTATTCAATCCATAGAGTAAGGCTGGCTCCAATACCACTTACACACAGGCCTGGTTTTTTAAGGGAAATTCACCCCTGAATGATTTTTCACACTAGTTCGTTTTCTCCATGTGGTCTCAATTTTTTTATTTGAGTTGTTCAGGCTGGTGCAGAACGGCTGCCAAATGCACCATCTGCTCTCTGTGCAGTGTATTTTCACCATCATTACATGCTCCATATTTGTTTTCCATATATGAACAGATATACACACAGTGTATAATACTTATTGCTAAAGACAGACCCCCCACACCCAGCACCGAGGACATAACATAGTATAATAAAAACCATTACTGAAGTATTTCAAACATCCTCTGTAAAATGATCACCTAAAGCCATATGAACAGGATACAACAGAAAAAAAACCACCAATGTCAGCCAATAAAATTTGAGGATAGCAATGGGTATTTAGAAAGCATTTATGCCTCCAATCTTAATAAGCACTCCAAAATTAGAATCATAGAATAGTCCGGGCTGGAAGGGACCTCTAAAGCCCATCTAGTCCAACCCCCTGCCATGAGCAGGGACATCTGCAACTAGATCAGGTTGCTCAGAGCCCCGTCCAGCCCGGCCTGGAATGTTTCCAGGGATGGGGCTTCTACCACTTCTCTGGGCAACCTGGTCCAGTGCTTCACCCCCCTCATTGTAAAAAAATTCTTGCTTGGGTGCACATACTGCAACATTTTTAAGAAGTAGAGAGAAAACCTATGGTTCCAGTCTTCAAAACAAGCATGGCAAGGACTGGTCCTGTTTGCAAATGAATGGCATCATTGCATGCACCCCCTTTACACATCAGCACCTCCAGGTAACTACTAACAGAGTAGGGTAGTCAAGACAGCCTGATTGCACACCTCTTGCCATGAATCTCCAGTTCACAGAGTACTTCCCACCCTCTATTTTTGTTGTTGATTTTTACATCAAGCTCCAGTTCAGTTCAGGATCTGTTTTATGTCGTTTAGAGTTTCAGTGAAGAAAAATAGTTGCAGTTTCCCTTCAAATACAAAGGAAAAATATTCTGGTTAGCAAGCAGCAAAATACTCATAATTTTACTGTGATATTCGAGTGACTCCTTTACATCCCAGCCTTCGGTTTGGTAAGGAGTGCTGGAGCCCAGTAGTACCAGGGAGGTTCTGCTGCAATACTCGTTCAAGTCTAAGTGAGAAGCCAGATGGGAGCAGAGGGAGATCATTTGCACAAGACCAGAAGAGGGTTACTAAAGGAAGGCAGCAAAACAGCTGAAGATGTTGATCGCGGTACACACAATCCAACCATCCACAGCTCATAGGACTGACTGGTTTTCCCTACGACTGCTTCCCACAGCAGCCAGAAAGAACGAAGGAGTGAAACCCTCAGGCATCACAGAAGATGACAGAGTGCAGAAAGCTGAAGAACAAAAGGAGAAAGAGATGCAAGCTGCAGAACAAACAGATGAGAGCTCAGAGACAAAATTAAGAGACAGGTGGATGTCAGCCATAGAAGACGACTGCACCCGCGGAAGACCCTACGACTGCTTCCCACAGCAGCCAGAAAGAACGAAGGAGTGAAACCCTCAGGCATCACAGAAGATGACAGAGTGCAGAAAGCTGAAGAACAAAAGGAGAAAGAGATGCAAGCTGCAGAACAAACAGATGAGAGCTCAGAGACAAAATTAAGAGACAGGTGGATGTCAGCCATAGAAGACGACTGCACCCGCGGAAGAACAGTTTCAATTCTTTGCCAACCAGCAAGTATGAGAAATCTATCAGAAAATTGCAACCCATCTTTTTCAACTATTTTAGAGAGGACAACAGGCTTCTACCACCGTAAATTACTCCACAGCTGAACAAACATCTAAGCATCTAAGGCCAGAATATCCAAAATATGGGTTCCTCTCAGCCTACAGCTATCCAAGAAAAGGGTTAGCAGGAAGCATCTTCCAACCCATTCCCTGCCATATGACTTGAAGGACCTCCATTTTGTAACTGAAACACAGGCAGCCCCATCACATGGTATCTGATTGCGTCACCAAGACTATGCTTCATTTATGGCTGCAATACTGATGGCCTACTGCCATCTACTGCAACTGAAAACGCAGAATTCCTGATGTAGAGGCCTACGGTACAGTCACAGGAAGGAGGCGGCTTTGAAATGAATCACCCTGATATCTCCATGAAAAGAAAAGACAACTGTCAGACAAAAAGCTAGGCATTTAAAGGCTCCACAAGTTTGCCACTTAGCCCCATGAAATCACAGGAGGCTTCTGTACAATGGCATTTCCCTTTTGCTCATTATTATTAAGAACTTATATTAAGTTAAACAGCAGCTGCAAATTTAAAAATTTAACCTTTCTGTGCACATGTATCAAAACCAGTCCTTACATCGCCATATACTATTTCCTCCTCAGAGAGGGTCTGCCTCCATCATACAGCACGAGTGATTGCAATTCACACCTCGATAAATGTCATTGCAAATAGGCTGCGTGTAGATCCCTGGCTTATTTACAGAGGAAGCAGGAAGACAGATGGAGAACAATGCCTACAGGAAAAAAGATCCTCTTGATAAGGCCAACTGGAAGAAATACTGGTATGAGCCAGATCACATCAGGTTTGACTGGCACAGGAGCAAAGCAATCAACTGTAGGTTACATTCTGTGCAAAACACTCAGCATTTTTATGGCACTTGACTTATAAGTGTTTAAGAAAAAACTTAAAAAGCATCCCAAGCCTTTGAATACTTGAAAAACTGGGGCCAAAACAAATGTTCACGTTACAGACTAACATCACAATTTGGGAAAGCAAACTCCAATGAGTTTGTGAAGCATTCAAGCAATACACAATGTATCATAGCACTGTCCATAAGGACACAGATTGTATTTCTTAGAAGATATGAATGCTTGCAGGAACTTTTATAATACATGACTACACAAGAAATGAAGATAAAAAAATACCGAACAGGTTATTTGCTTTTGTAAGCACAGTCCATATCCTGACTAAGGAAGGATCCTGAGGGATAAAATTACACATTCATGTAAATTTAGAGATCATTACATATACAAAGAGAAGACAAGTTAAAGCTGCAAGGGCAACTTGTAACTTTGAGCTTACAATTTCCTTTTCAGGATACTGTTCCTCCATCTCTGCACTAAGAATGAAACCTCCGTCCTCCCACCTGGAATCTCTCGGTCCACCTCCACCTTCAATAACATTTACAATTATATTACATGACAGGCATGCACACACATTGCATAATATCGCTACAGTGTATGCTGTATAAATTATGTAAATACACTCCACTTTGTTTCAAAGTAATTCATCTGGATTTACACTTCTCTTATACAGTACACACAGTACCACATTCAAGGATATGCAGCAAGTGAATAATATATTAAAAAGTCTCACATATCCAAAAGCAAGTAGGTCACTCAAGTATTCATATTGTTTGAAGCAGTTATTTAAACATCCAACTATATAACAGAGTATTTTATTTATTAACAGTTGCTATAAAAATGTCAACAACTCCTCAGCTCTTGAGTTCTTTCTGCCAGTCAACAATTCCGTAATTAACTTCCATGTTACCATACAGCTCTAATGTCTTCTATCAACTTGACGTGACAAGACGTTTTAAATAGCAACCACTCTGTAACAGGGGTTTACATTTTGCTTTGGACATCAAGAGTGATAACTCACTTCAGACATGATAGACAGACGGGAAATGTCAGGGTAGGTTTATTTTAGCAATGAACCAGCCATGCTGCTTTTTTCCCTCAGCAATGGATTTATCATGAAAGTTCAATGCACTGCTTGCAAAGTCTTTCCCAGATAATCCATCTTTGGCACGTTTTTCAATTTTATGCATCCTCAAAAGGCATTCCAAGATTTTTTTTGATGGTCTGTACATTGTAACAAACACTTCTTTTTTACATTTGTATGTAGATCAGGAAGAAAAGTGGAAAATGTAGAGTATGCAGAATAGTTTTAATAAAGAGTTTTACATACAGTACCTTACATATAGAACAGTGTGTTTGCAAATTTAAATAATTTTTGAATGTACAGTGGCTTGTACTCTTATCAAAAGGTAAATTCAAGTTTACTGTCTATCGGTTCTAAAATGCATTTATACAGATAACTAGAACTGATAAACAGACGTGAGGCATAAAATGTTCAAGTATCTTAACGTCATCAGTTAAATAGCCTCCTTTTAACAGTCATATTTTACATATTTCAAAACCTGTACATACATTATTTTCAATTTTAGAAACTGCTTGTTAAAAGGTAACATCTCATGTTAACCACCAGTTCTTATAGTCTATTGTAACAAAACTAGACGTGTGTAGATATAAATGTATATAGTATGTATATATGTACATGTGTATATATACACATATACATACACATACAAATATGTATGTAGCACTGGGTACAGTGGCAACTTATAAGCACAGGGAAAGTCCTGGGCTCAAAATCCAGCAAGAGCTAACAGAGCAAGTAGGTTGCCTTTGGTTTCATGATGTTTCATTCACTGAAGCAGAAAGATTTTATAAAAACATCTTGGATAATGTATCTTGTGACAGTTATTCTAGTGGTTTAGTATATTCACAGCCACAGCTCTTGTCATTCCTCATCCCAGCTGAGGACGGTAAAGTTTCATAGGGCTAACACCAGAACAGAGCTACCAGGACAAAAATTGTACCTTGACTCTTGAATACTGCAATAGAATGCAATCAAAAAAAAAAAAAAAAAAAATCCCTAAAAAACAAACCCTAGATACAATTTTGGATAGATTGCTGGCACTGAGTAGAACTTTGGAAAAAACCTTCATGTAAGTCATAAGCAAACACTCATCCCAGTGGTTTTAATATTATTTGGCACATCTGACCACTATTTGCCACTTTTGTTTTAAAGGAGCTTAACAGTGCTGCAATAAGGGTTTCTATTTAAAAAAATACTTTAAAAAGGAGACCATGATAAGTAATTTCTTTTTTTTAAAAATCAAAGCTAGTATGTTCATTTTTCCTGAACGTTCATGAGAGAAGGAAATAATCTCAAAACTTTCCTTGTAGAGAGGATACAGCTCTCTCTGTGTCTGTCTTTCACTATCAAGATTAAAGGAATTCATTAAAAAAGCAGTTCCCAAGAAGTTTTTGTCCGTCGAATTCTCCTAATTTAGATTTTTTTGCCAAAGGTTTCAAAATAGTAGCATCGTTCTTCTCAGCCTTTTCTTATATGCAGGGATTTTCTTGTTTATCATGTTAAAATCATATCAACATTTCTCAGTATGTAATATACTACATTTTGACGCTTGGAAATTGAATATTCAGATTTTCAATATAACAGATTCCTTACTCTAGATTTCCTCTCCTCTCTCTAAAGCTTCAGGTTATGAATGTAATCAGCAAAGAACCAGATAAATGCTCAGCTTTTTGCCGTCTTCCTGTCAGTCTTGTGGCTAGTAAGAAAATCCACTGTTAAGAACCTATTTTTATTTCTTTATTCTTCCTTTTGTCATACAGAGCAAAGCGTCGCTATTTGCTGTACTTTCCCCATGTCAATTAAGAGCTGTTTGATACGTCGCTTGAGCTGAGGCAATCTTGCCAGAGGATCTGGTGGTTCCAGTTCTCCAGTGAAATCAAGCCAGCTTTCTAAAACTAGAGAAGGAAAAGGAAGAAGTTGATTAGAGTAGGTCTTCAAGAAACAGCTTTCATAAAAATTAAACTATTCTTTCTTACTCTGTCTTTTATAAGAAGGGAAAATATACTGAGGCTGTGATTCAAATCAAAGTTGAAGGCAGAATGAGCACTTTTTTTTTCTTAATATTGTCAAATACTAGAACAATCAGGCCAAAACCACAACAAGCATAGAAAAATCCATCACCTCTGTGACCCATATCTGGATGAAGACTAGATAAGTTATCTAAGCTTTCTGAAGTCTGCCTAATATCACAAATTTTCAGGGGTCCTGAGCGCTTAAGCTACTTTATTGGGCATTCAAAACACCTTCCAACCAGTGGCTATGAAAGATGCTGTTACAGGTGTATTAACAAGTATCTGACAATGCAGTTACCATCAACTTCTTTTTCAATCAGGTCCATTCTGCTGGTCACTTCGTTCTGTACATTCTCTATATGGGTAAGGAGATTTAGCTGCCATTGAAGATGTGTGTCCACCTGTTCTTCTGAGCCTTTTCTTTCATTACAAACAAACACAGTGTTTCCTTCAGCAGAATTCTTCTTCATAAGAGCAACAAAAAGAAAAAAAATTTGCATTTAAGAGGGTTTTTTTTGCTTTTTTTTGTTTTTTTAATTTCTGATAAACTATCCCATTTTAGAATTCGCTGTTACTTGACAAAAAACATACTCAAAAAGCCATGTACCATGACGCATCAATAGACTAAACGAAACAAAATACCAAATTCCATACAAATGAGCATGTAGAGCACTGGGGGAGTGAGGCAAGAAGCTTACCAGCCCAAGCACTTTCTTTAATGCGGTAAGATAGACTGCATTTCTGTGCCCCTTTTATATAAATCATGAATTAAATTATGCAGTGCTGAACTGCATTGCTCTACCCTCACCAAAAATTTGCAAAATCCTAAGGTTTGTTTCAATTTCACCCAGAGAATGAAGGAAGACTCCCTAAAAATGCCAAGTTACAACTAAGATGTCAAAAGTCGTTATTTTGCACAGATAAGCTGGCCATTCTATTTGTTGATTAAGACAACAGCCATCTCTTCCTACCATTGCTAAGGTCCTACGTAAGCCTGGGACAGAACTGAACATGTTTGGGGATAGTTATGAGAGCAGTAATGTGCAAAGTTATGCAACCGCAGTATCTGGGGAAGACTGACGTATCTGAAATAATTAGTATCTTCATAGCAAGGCAGAGATAATACACAGGTTCCTCATCTTTCTGTTTTTGATGTTCCAGATAATGGAAATGACCAAAGGACGTATATTGGATTTAATGAATTAAAATGTTCAGTGCCTCCATTAATTAGCAGAATTCAAAATTTCCATCTTATATCCACTATGACTTCATTTCTGATGAAGTTCTTTCGCTATTGATTCTGTTTTAGGGACTAAAATGCTGGACACGTGTGCACATGTGTCAGTTCGTGGTAAGCACCAGAGTAAGGAGTGAATTTTATTGTATTAAGTGCTCAGCTAATTTCTGCCATGTCACATAACAGACTTAACACCATTTTTTCTTTAAAGTATTTCTTCCTCCAGTCAAGAATGGGAAGTGCGAGAAGAGAGTGGAAAAAGAAAACAGGGACCGATGGATTTTAAGTTACTACTTAAAGAAAAAAAGTAACTTCCTTTTGAGGTGTTAAAATCAACTAAAAAAACAAGTCAAACTTGGACAGACCTGCTGGCAGCTTTCTAAGTTGCATCCTGGAGGACAAATACTGTTAATACAACATTCATTGAAGGAGTTAAAGTTATTTATCAAACATAGATTTTGAAAAGTCACAAAAGCCTCAACTTTCAAGCCTTTTGGACAAAAAAAAACCCACAAAACAAAACAAAACTTTCTTCTCTCAAGACATCAGGTTTGCCTCCACAGTGTTTTCACTATTCAAATTGTTATTTGTCTTTATAAAGGATATTTCCAATGGAAATAAGAAATGCCCCATTTCTTACAATTTTCAGACCCTCTCTAAACCCACAAGAGAACAACATTGTATTTCCCTTGCTGTATGAAGAGTCAAGTCTATAACTGTAAAACCAAGATCACCTGTTAGGTGAATCTTTTAGATGCCCACTGCAGCAAGTTAAGGAAAATCTTGAAGCTAAATAACTTAACATCTATATAACATCATAAAAGTTGTTTGTTTGGGGTTTTTTTGTTTGTTTTTTGGGTTTTTTTTGTTTGTTTTTTTTTTTTTTTTCTTCTCAATGACCTCTGTATTTATTCAAATGGCTATTAGATGTTCCTTGGAAACAACCCCCATAAAAATCAAACAGGCCCTCCTCTGTTCTTAGGGGGAAGTTTTTTACAGAGAGGGTGGTGAGGTGCTGGAACAGGCTGCCCAGAGAGGTGGTGGATGCCCCATGCCTGGAGGTGTTCAAGGCCAGGTTGGACGGGGCCCTGGGCAACCTCGTGTAGATCCAGGCCTGGAGGTTGGTGTCCCTGCCTGTGGCAGGGGGGTTGGAACTCTGTGATCCTGGGGGTCCCTTCCAACCCAGACCTTTCTATGATTCTGTGATTCTCTAAGCTGAGATCAATGTAGGCACTCAGGGAGTGGTGGCAGGGGTAGTACAAGAAGCAAAGTACAGGATCCAGCTTGTGAAGAAGAAATAAATGAGAGGTTCAGGGCTGGGAGGCTCATGCTTTCAGAAGCAAGAACAAGAAAACTAAATACAATTTTAAAAATTATGCATAGTCCAAAAAAGGGACTTTTGATACACTTGATAAGTCAATTCAGATACCGTTTATAAGAAAAGAAGATATGCAACAAAACTGTAGATTAGGATAAAACAAAACAGTATGGAAAACCAAAATATTCAAGGCTCTGTGGGATGCTAGAGGGGAGAATCCAAAGCTCCAGCCAAAACTTTGACAAGGAGAGGTGAATGGTACCTTACAGAGAAGTCAGTTCATGTAAAAATGTCACTTCAACGTTAGTGTCATCACTGTTTTATGGCAAGTACAAACAGGTTCATGGAGAAACCAAGGAGAGCTTTTCAGTATGTAGGAAGTCTAGACAGAAAGCCTTATTTCAGATATGACAAGGTATCCCAAAGAGTACTCTGACACTGCCCCAAACAGATCTCCTCTTGGTTTAAAACAGAGCTTTAGATATATGCTGTAGTCTCTGAAGGAAACGTAGTTTTGTTTCACTGCTCACATATATTTTCTTCTGATTCTAAATATAATTATACTTATTTAAAATGGCAATTTAAGCTACTGTTGGAAGGAAAGTGTATTTCACACTGCTGCATGTCTCCTTACTACACAAACTAAGTATAATCATGCAATTTAGCATACAGTTATTTCTAACTAGAATGACCCAAAATTTTTCATTCAGACTATATAGCTTACATGTCACATTTAAAGCTAAAATTAAAATTAAAAAGACATATCTTACTTATTTCTTCCACACCAGAAACTGTACTTCAAAAGGGGGATGAGTTTGGCGATTTATTCTCACACAGTTGGTATTGCAGAAAACAGAAATGTTTGTTTTACTTTGTTTTTTGCTCAAAGAGAACTCTTCCCTAAAACCAAACTAAAAAGTTTCAGACCTTTTCCACAAACTAATGGATTCAAACCATTAAAGCAAAAATGAGAAAGATGTGTAAGTAGTCAAATACAATTTTGACTAAAAACCTGTGAAACATTTAATTAGAAGAAATATACAATATAAAAGACTCAAAAGGAGTTGTACATGAGGTGAAATTGATGAGTAAATTGTTACTTGTGGACAGAATTCTAGACAGTGTTGTTATTAAAAACTACAGCACAACAATAAGCACTACTACAAATCTCAGTTTAACAAACAACAACAGAAGAACCCAGCACATAGAAAACAGAATTGAGAGAAAAGAGAAAACTTGTCCTGTGTTCCTCACCTTGCAAAAACCACCTAAGTTCTGCTTCAAGACTCTGAATTTTAAGCACAGGATTTTTTTTTCCACAAAATACTGTAACCATACTTTGTATTTCATTCACCAACTGAAATGGGTATACTTCACCTGAACCTATTTCAGTGATTCAACTTTGCTTCTAGAGATTTCTGCTGACTTATTTGATAGAATACGTCAAGTTATAACAATTAAGATTTCTAAATACTTGTACGCACCTGAGTTTTATCAGGTTGAACATTTTTTTCCTACTAAAACTTCCCTGATGAAGAATGATACTTACCTGCTCATTCATGCCATCATCTTTAAAAGAATATTGTAAACAGTTTTTATTCTCTGTGTGAAATTCCTGATCTTCCTCAAAGCTACTTGTATCTTCATCATCTGAGCTCATAGGGTCAGTGACTGCTTTGCAGTCTTGACCAAAACTCTGTGGTTTTTGGTAACTGTGCTCACTTGTGATGTATGTTTCTTCCATCTTCTGGGGTATACTTGGTGCCTCTTTATGGTTTTGACTGTGACACGTCCTTTCAGTTGGATTAACAGCATCTGGCAAAGTCACTAATTTCTTCTCTACCCCAACAGTTATTTGTTCTTGTTCTTTTCGCATCCCTGAATAAGCCCAGAGATGAAGGTCTGGGTGATGCTTATTCCTGCAACGAAGAGGAGGAAAAAAAGCAAGTTATAGAGAATACCACCTACAGCTATTGAAAAGCACCATTATCAAACAAGTAAGTATTCCTAGGTCACTTATTAATTTAGGATAAATCCAGAATGTCCCCTTTTAACACAAAATTGAGTATTAATAAAAAAAAAATCCACCCCAAAACAAAAAAACCAAAACACCCACCACAAAACAAAAATAAAAACCCCAAACAACCCACACCAATAATCCCAGTATACCAGATGGGTTCAGGTGCTGAGCACCTAACTCCCACTGAAGCTGAGGGTACTCTACATCTTACACTTAAATTATTTAAACTATTATACAAGAAAACACTTCAATGGGAGAGAATAATGCATATGGAATACTGGTTATCTCTGCTACCTAAATATATAAAGATGGAGAATAAACTCTGGACTGATACCTACTTTAATATCCCAATCTTCAGCTGCAGTCCATGCAATATTTCAGTTACACCATATACATCTGCCAGTAGGTGATGTGTCGACACAATCTTTTTGGCATTAAGGTGAGAGTAGTTTTCTTTCAAAAAAGATAATCCACACATGTGTCCATTGTTTAGCCAGTCTTTATCATAAAGATATTTGGCACTCCATCTCTGACCTGGGGCAAGCAATGAACAAATCTAAAGCCACAGCAGAATTGTATTTAAAACTAGAGTGCTATAATTATATGCTGTACTCTCCTAAATGCCTCCTAACATCCATGAAAGAATGATTCAACATCTTGCTATTAATATATTAAAATCTAGTTTTCATGGATTAAGAGGAAACTCTTAACACTTACAAAACCAAAAATAAACCTGAAATCTCAAGACCTCTCTACATGGCATTTGAAATGAAAATCTAATCACCTTTGCAATAAAAGTACAGGATATTAAGAACTGAAAAAAAAAGTTTAAATTGGCATTTTATTTAACTGCTGCAGTTTACTTAAAAAAAAACAAAACAAAAACAAAAAAAAAAAAAAAGAAAACCTAAGTTACCAAGAGAAATGTTACAGACTGGATTCTATATGGACACACCCAAAACACCTGGTTTGGTTCTGAAAGACAACTATTTTGCTTCAGTACTGAAGTCGGTACCTATCTATTAGAAGCCAGACCAAAGGCTTTAGGAAAAGTGTTCATTTCAGAGTTACCTGGCAGCAGAGTTCTTACACTCTGCTTTGAGGTGCCTTTTACCAGACACTGATAGACAGGATGTTGATGTCAGTGGGCCTTAGGTCTCCCATGCTATGGCAACATCTACAGTCTTGACCCAACAGGCATGAATCGGTACTTAGTTAACTCTTCTCTAAGAACTTAGTAACTATTTAAATATACCAAAAAAAACCCCCACCCAACCCAGAAAAACAAAACACACCAAAAAAAACCCAAACCAAACTAGAAATGTAGAATGCTAATTATTCCAGTGTTATTGTTTACAAAGAGGAACCCAGACAAACAGACTGACTAAGACCGCAATATCTTACACTCAATTGCATATCAGACTATCATATACAGAACAAAGAATGGGTTGATGGAAGCCCTTCATACCTTTCAGGAGAATACCCTGTCTATCTCCTTTCTGCCCATTATCCCAATACACTTTAAAATACTGACATTGTGAATGACCTTTTTCTCCTGACATAGAAAGAAAAGAAGTAATGGTTAGGAAGGGAGAGAAGATAAAAATTAGGGACACAGTCTCTGCATAGCAGGGGATAACGAAGTACCTAGTACAGTGCAGGGAAAGAACACAAGAAAAATTAGTTGGTTTTAATAAGAAAAAGCTTGACTGCTCAAAGAGTACACGAGACAGAACTATCAAACAAGACTCTACACCATCAATTTAGATTCAGATTGGGGCAAAGGGCAAAAAGTCACATCTGTCCAGCTCTATTCTCCTAGATTTTCTTCTCAAAAATAACTAATAAAAACTGTGGTATTTTATACCTCTGCAGTTTTCAGATTTCATTTCTTAAATTCATTATAAAGGTAAATTTGGGAGTGTAGTCTCATTGCTCTTATGAAACAGCTGGACTCTTGGATACTTCACCAGAAGATGTGTGTGTGTGCATTTGTATCAATTTCCAGGACAAATACTAAAAATTTTCTTCCAAATGATATAGTTTTTCTACAAATAACTGCCAAGAAAAATGGCTTTATGGATAGAATAATTTATAAATCAACATGTAATCAAATGTATTCAGTTTAAAAGTAAATAGACTTTTCTTAATTTTTATCATTTCAAACTTATCCTAATAATCTTAAGTTCAAGATGTGCTGTTTGTGCATTGTGTTTGTGTTTTGTTTACCATAAAAAATGCTATTTTTTTTTCATATTTTACATATTCAGTTCCACACCTTTATTTACACAATTCTGGACAAACGCAAACATTATAAAGTTGTAATTAGTATAAAGTGACATCCACGGTATATTTGAGCACATTGCTGTAATGAGTCGTTTTTCTCTAAAAGAAAATAGTTAAATGAACAGATGTGATTTCAAGTATAGGCAAAATAGATGGCAGAACAAGAATGATTTCTTTAGAAAGACTTTTCAGGCTACAGTGACGTGAAAAAGCTCTAAGGCTTTGGGGAAATCAAGTTTCAACAACTAACACAATAGTAATTAAGATCACGAATAAAGTTGAGCATAGCTGAACAAGATGTTGCTAACAGGAAAGTAAGTTTCTGCTCTGAGTCAAACTTAGCAGCATTCACCCCAACAAAGTGTAACAGATAACACAAAACAGACAAAGCTTTAGCAATTTAAACAATGTATAACATCTCTGCTTAAAAATCCCAAGCAGACAGCTGCAGACAGAGGTGGTTTACCCGTACCTGGTGGATCTCTGCAGATATAACAGATGTACTGCTCTGGAATGCTGTCCTCTAACAGTCCCATGCACACACTGTGCTGCCAACACAAGCACTCTTCACACTGACATCAGGGAAGGAAAAAAAAAAAAAAGAAGAAAAAAAAAGAAACAGAAGCAAAAACTAAAACTGAGATAAGTATTGTCAAAAATCAGAAGCCATTTCTTGTATCATCAAAATGCAGAGAACAGCAGTTTAACTTAAATAGCTGGTTTGAGTAAGATTATTTTAGTCGGGCAATTTGTGTTTGGGTAGGCAGACATCAAGCTAAAAAAAATGGCTCTAGTGCTGAAAGTTACCTCAACCACAAATCCCACTGGAAAAAAAAAAAATAAATTGAAGATGTAATATTTAATAATGTTTTATTACAACGTTCAGTATTTTAGCACCTAAATATTTAGTAGTGAAACATAAGACAGGAGTATAATATTACAGTAAAGTAGAAAGATAATGTAATACATTACAGCATAACAGTGAAAAGTAGAAAACTCTTCAGTTTAATTATTTATATTTACAAAGCATCTCTCCAGTGCGCTAGAAAGATGTGTTTTTATTATCGCACCAATGGAAAATCTAAAAGAAAAAGAAAATGAAGAGAAAATGAAAGAGGAGAAACAAGAGAATAGGAGAGCAAAACAGAAGTGGTAAGACATGAGGTGCTAGAAAAGCAAACTGCTTGCTCTCAGTGAGACAAGGCGTGAAGAGGAGATAAGTGATCAAAATCAGGCTGCCATTGGACTTCAGAATCAGGTAGGAAACTACCACTTAAAAATACATTTCACTTTCTCAACTCAGCCTGTGTTCTAAATATCTGCTAGTTTACTACTGAGTCTCTCCTCTTTGCTTTGACGTGCTTTTGAGCATTAAGCTATTCAAAACACCGAGGTCACCCCTCCTCTTGTCATACCGCTATGGTTACCATTTCCTCTCCTTTCTCCAAACATTTCTACACCCATCCATTTTGCCATGTTACCAGAATAGCTGAACTCCTGCTTAGTTCCTCCAACACAGCACTGCGTTTCAGTAATGTGCTCCCAGGGACAGTCTTTGTGTCCTTCATTTTCAGGTGTGTCTGTCATTTCCAAAAGACTAAGTCCATTAACACAGGACAGCCATACTTCCTGCCTTCAAATCTCAACTAAAAAGGCTCCGTATTTTCAGAAGAAACTGTAGGCATTGATAGTTGAATTTTTTTTTTTTTTTTTTTTTTTGAATTGGGGAAGAAAACCATAGGAAGTTCATGGCTTTTTTTCAAGTTATTGACAACTGAGTTCTTCCTCCCTATTGCTTGCATCTGATCTAATTGTTACATTATGAATTCCTTGAGATAAAGACTTGAAATTATTCATTACTATATGGGAAATGCTCCCCTCATTGGGGTACAAATAAATAAGCAGTAGTTGCAACCCCTCAGCACCTGAATGCTGTGCAGACACTGTATACTCTTCTTTTTCTATACCAAGTAAGATTTAGATTCTTCGCAGTTTCTAAAACCAGCTAGTGATTTCTAGTTTGAGAACTGCTAGCCGAAAGACAAAGCACGCGCACCACACACACACAGTTACTGACAATACTAATGTCTGTATAGCTGAAATCTTGGATACAGCTAAGGTACGATTACAGCGAGCAGTGGTATCTACAATTGGTACTGCAAAGCACAAGGGCGAAACCAGAAGGGCTGGTATAATCAGGATGGTCTGTGGACAGAAGAGACGATTTGTGTGCAGGAAAGGATACTTTATGCTGAATTTATCAACTGCCTATAAAGAAAAAGGTTATCTTTCCTTACAAACCTGTTCTACATATTGAATTGTTAGAGAAATCCCATCCCAGAGTAATAGTTCTGCGTACACCTAATAAAGGCAGGCCAAGTGCAGAACACAGAAATACTTTGTTATTGGTCACTTCTCTTTACAGTTCTCTAAGTAACTCTGGTCTGCAACACATGAAAAGGGCACCTTCACAAGCAAGAAAATCACATGGAAAATACAGCCGCCCCACCCCCCCTATTTCTTTACCTGAATCATAAAGCCATTTTCTTCATCCAGTTCACAAATGCATCTCACAATTTCATTGAGAGCATCATCTTCATCCTGAGACTCTTCAAAATTAGTTGAATCAAAATCCTGATTGTATTCATCACCACTAAGTAACAAACTCTCTGTAGAGGAATCATCCAAGAACTCCACATCTGAAAGGTCTAGTAAAATAAATACATATGAAACTGTGTGTGCAGACACTCAATACTGTACAGAAATATAGGGGATTTTGGAAGTTAAAACTCAACCTCTATATAGCAAAAAATCGCTCTCAAGCACATTGCTGGTATGTTACCTTTCTTGGTGAATTCTGCAAAATGCCTTTAATGTGATCTCCTCAGAAGCAGAGTAGCAACACTTAACAAAAGCAAGTACAAGGCAGAACAGCTTGAGGAGTGCAAGCATTTTGATTTAAATAGATGAAGTATAAACCAGTCACCATATTTATAGCTACAATCCCAAACATAAACCGAATAATTTCCTTTAAGTTCTCAAGAATTAATCTACAAACTGAAAGTTATTGTTCAGCCAACGTACTTTCTCCACTAAGGTCAACAGACAAGATAGCTCTTGGATACTGGTATGATGTATTCTTCTCTGAGAACATGCTGCGCAACGTCAGAGAGCTTCCCGAGGACCGTGTTAATGGAGAAGAACACCTGTCCAAGAATTCAACAGAGCTATCTTCATAATCAGAATAATCTGAAAAATTAAAAGACAGTAAGTCACTGTTACAAAAGTAAAGTTTACGACAAATGCAAAAAAGGGAATATTTAAGTATACTGCAACATTATGTTCAGAAGTAAAGAATGGCAACATGGAGGTATTAGGATGATGAAACGGTAAATATGAAATGGCAACAGCACTTCATAACATATTTTATCAAAAAATTTCCTTAAGAAATATAGTACAGTTTAATAGCTAATACAAGCACTACCCATTTAACTCCTCCCCATCTCTGAATGCATGAGGAATAATTTTTCCTAGAACATTATACAAGTCTTTTTTTCCAAAATTCATCCTATACCATCTGCTATCCTTAGAGATGCTGCTGGTCGTGCTCTCTTTTTGCCTTAGGTCTGTTTGTAGTGCTACCAACGTTACTACCCAGAAGTAACTGCAGATTCTTCTGTCAGGTTACGTGATAAAAACGTGTCTGCACACCTGCAGAGGAGCACAGCAAGCCCAAAGAAAACCCTCCTGGGATGCTCCCAAGCCCATCCCAAGAGCAATCAGCCATTGATGGGCCAAGCGGCTCCCAGGATGGGCCCGGGAGCATCCCAGGAGGGTATGCACAAGCCCAGAGGAGCATGACAAGCAGGTGAACACCAAACACACCCAGGCCTCTCCAGCAGCACCATCACCCTGGTATCCAGGCACTAAACCTATTGCGATGTGTTACCCAGAGCAGCTCTCTGGATCCCCTTTAGGGCTAAGGGGAGTGGCGGCCCTCGGGTGGAGCACACTACGGATGTAAGGGCTGGGACTGTTTAGCCTGGGGAAGCCTGAGAGGGGATCTCATCCTTGCTTATAAATACCTCAAGGGTGGGCGTTAAGAGGACATGACCAAACTCTTTTCAGTGGTGCCCAGAGACAGGACAAGGGGCAACAGGCACAAATGGGAACGTGGGAAGTTCCATAAGAACATGAGGAAAAAGTCTTCACTGTGAGGGTGATGGAGCCCTGGCACAGGCTGCCCAGAGAGGTGTGGGGTCTCCTGCTCTGGAGATATTCAAACCCCACCTGGACGCGTTCCTGTGCGACCTGCTCTGGGTGACCCTGCTCTAGCAGGGGGCTGGGCTAGGTGATCTCCCAACCCCTGCCATTCTAGGATTCTGTATTTCTAAGGGAAAATCATTTTGGAACTGCACAAGACTTATAGATTGCTTAGGGAAGGAACGAAAGGTGGGGAAAATGGATGGACCTAAGCAATCTGGGGAGGAACAAGTGTGGGAAAATACAGGAATAAGGGGATAAAAAGAGCCAGTTGTGCATAAACAGTTCACTGCTCAGTACACTTGTCTGGCCATGCCCTGTGTCTGATCAGCACAGTCTGTTCTGTCTGTGCTACCAGAGATGGAGTGTCCCACCTTGGAGATACTGAAACCTTTCAGTACTTAAAGGGGGCCTCTAGGAAAGAGGGGGAGAATCTTTTCAGTAGGGACAATGGTGATAGGACAAGGGGTAATGGTTGCAAGCTGAAA
Source organism: Podiceps cristatus (assembly GCA_000699545.1). Taxonomy (NCBI): domain Eukaryota; kingdom Metazoa; phylum Chordata; class Aves; order Podicipediformes; family Podicipedidae; genus Podiceps; species Podiceps cristatus. The sequence goes on along the minus strand of KL278272.1, from coordinate 4,099 downwards.
CAGGGTAGGTTTAGATTAGATGTAAAGAAAACATTCTTTACGATGAGGGTGGTGAAGCACTGGAACGGGTTGCCCAGAGAGGTGGTGGATGCCCCATCCCTGGAAACATTCAAGACCAGGTTGGACGGGGCTGTGAGCAACCTGATCTGGGTAATGGTGTCCCTGCTCACTGCAGGGGGTTGGACTAGATGGGCTCTGGGGGTCCCTTCCAAACCAAAACATTCTATGTTTCTGTGATTCTATGAAACATTGTCTGGAAATAGTCCTGGGCAACTGGCTCTAGGTGGCCCTGCTTGGGCATGGGGGTTGGACCACAGAACCTCCAGAGGTCCTTTCCAACCTCAGCCATTCTATGTTTCTTATTAAGCCCCATTTTTTAGTCTTGCCCGGGTGAGAGGGTCTCTATTCAGGTTGCAGGTGTGCGTATGGGGGTCTGAGTGCCAGCAAATGGGGTCAGACCACAGGTCTAAGGCATCTGTAGTGCCAGCACCTGGAGAGACTGGAGTGACTGAAGTGCCAGCCACTTGTGAGGGATCTCTGGTCAGAGAGGCCCATTGAGTTCATGCTGCAGCACCTGGAGCCAGTGCGAGTGTCTGGTTGGTGGCAGCAACCAAGCTGGACCAGCTGGTGAGCAGGTGAAGTGGCTGGGAGCAAGGGGTGAGCAGGTCAGCAAGGGCCAGCTCTGGAGCAAGTGTCTCTCTAAGGGTGAGAGCCAAGGGGGCTATAGGAATCTGGGGAGTCCTAGTCAACTCTGAGAGCATGCAAGTATGCACAAGTGAGGTGGTCTGTACTGCAGTGGGGCTGCAGCCCCTGGGGCTCCCATCTCCAGGTACCAGCAACTGAGAAGGCTGGGATCCAGAGGCAGCTACTGGGCAGAGTGTCTGAACCCAGCTGCTGGGGGGATCTGCACTGTACATATATCTCTCTGTATATTCTCACAAGTGGACCCCAATCTTGCTCAGCCAGAGAGGGGAGCAGGATGAGGCCATCAGAGCATGCACACAAGCACAGACACCACTACGCGCTTGTGCCTAATGGTAATATAGCAGTATTGACATTTGTACTGATACCAGCATGATATATTTTCCTCTAACCCATACTGTTTGCAACAGTCTCAAGGAACACATTTGAAAGCCTGTCCTTAATTGTAGTGACTGAAGAGACTGTCCCAGCGTTGTCATTCAACCCCAGCTGGCAACTAAGCCCCACACAGCTGCTTGCTCACTCCCCGCTGGTTGGGATGGGGGAGAGAATCAGAAGAGTCATAGTGAGAAAACTCATGGGTTGAAATAAAGACAGTTTAGTGAGTAAAGTAAAAACCATGCACACAAGCAAAGCAAACCAAGGAATTCATTCCCTGCTTCCCATCGGCAGGCAGGTGTGCAGCCATCTCCAGGAAGCAGGGCTCCGTCATGCCTAATGGTTACTTGGGAAGACAAAGGCCATCACTCCAAACATCCTCCCCTTCCTCCTTCTTCCCCCCACTTTCTATGCTGAGCATGACGCCATGTGGTATGGAATATCCCTGGGGTCAGCTGGGGTCAGCTGTCCCGGCTGTGTCCCCTCCCAGCTCCTTGTGCCCCCCCCAGCCTCCTCGCTGGGGGGGTGGGGTGAGGAGCAGAAAAGGCCTTGGCTCTGTGTTAGCCCTGCTCAGCAGTGATGGAAACATCCCTGGGTTACCAGCGCTGTTTCCAGCACAAACCCAAAACACAGCCCCATACCAACTACTGGGAAGAAAATTAACTCTGTCCCAGACAAAACCATCATATCCAGGTAAGTCATGGAATCACAAATCACAGAATGGTTTGGGTTGGAAGGGACCTTAAAGATCATCCAGTTCCAACCCCCCTGCCATGGGCAGGGACACCTTCCACTAGACCAGGTTGCTCAAAGCCTCGTCCAACCTGGCCTTGAACACTGCCAGGGATGGGGCATCCACAGCTTCTCTGGGCAACCTGGTCCAGTGCCTCACCACCCTCACAGTGAAGAATTTCTTAGACTCATAGAATCATTAAGCCTGGAAAAGACCTCTAAGATCATCAAGTCCAACTGTCAACCCAACACCACCATGCCTACTAAACCATGTCTCGAAGTGCCACGTCTACAGGTTTTTTTGAACACTTCCAGGGATAGTGACTCCACCACCTCCCTGGGCAGCCTGTTCCAAGGCTTGACCACTCTTTCAGTAAAGAAATTTTTCCTAATATCTAACCTAAACCTCCCCCGTCCCCCTTTTCTTACTAATATCTAATCTAATGCTACCCTCTTTCAGTTTAAAACTGCTACGCCTCAACCTATACTCCCTGATAAAAAGTCCCTCCCCATCCTTCCTGTAGGCCCCCTTTAAGTACTAGAAGGCTGCTATAAGGTCTTCTTTGAGCCTTCTCTTTTCTAGGCTGAACCACCCCAACTCTCTCATGCTGTCCTCAAAGGGGAGGTGCTCCAGGCCCCTGATCATCTTCATGAACTCCTCTGGACCCGCTTGAGCAGGTCCATGTCTGTCTTATGCTGGTCAAATGGTAATTAAGAGAAACTATCCATTTACCCCTCTTAAAACTTACTACTTTAAATATAAGTGAGTAATCAGCTTTCTAGGCTGAACCACCCCAACTCTCTCATGCTGTCCTCAAAGGGGAGGTGCTCCAGGCCCCTGATCATCTTCATGAACTCCTCTGGACCCGCTTGAGCAGGTCCATGTCTGTCTTATGCTGGTCAAATGGTAATTAAGAGAAACTATCCATTTACCCCTCTTAAAACTTACTACTTTAAATATAAGTGAGTAATCAGCTTTCTTTCATCCAT
>JMFS01093451.1:0-13798 GCA_000699545.1 Podiceps cristatus | reverse complement strand
TTTATCTCAATCCATGAGTTCTCTCTCCCTCCAATTCTATTCTTTACCTCACCAGGGAACAGGGGAATGAGTGAGCAACTACATGGTCCAGTTACCATTCGGGGTTAAACCACAACAATTTCATATAAATTATTTACAAAATAATAATGCATTAAAAATTAAACAATTCATACCTTGTAAGTGATTTCTGACATACTTCCAATTGTTCATGTAAATGAGGGAGAAGTTGCTTCATAGTCTCATCTCCAACACAGCAATTAATTACATTTGGGTTTTCATGAGCTCGTTGCATTATTCTTATCCATGATTTGTCAATATTCTGAAAACGCTTTGCTTCCTATATATAGTAAAAACATAAGTACTTTCACAGCATAATCTGTTGGAGATTATTACACAGATAGCTTTTAATACACAATAATAGGCAAGCATTGTAAAGTTTACCTGGGGTAACTGTTTTGCGATATCTCCCCCTACAAAAACAGCTTCAAGATAAATCCAAAGGTTCTGCACAACCAGCCATTCTTCAATTATGTCTGTAGAGCTGCTTAGTTTATAAATCCAGCTCTGAATTTCCTTTTTAAATGGTGCATTGTATCTAAAAAAGAATGAGAAGCAGAAATTATTTAATTCTAAATAAAGCTGTTATAAAATAAATACTTACAATGGTGAAAAAAAAAAGTGAAACAATACTTGTTTCACTTAGGGCAAGAAGAATCTAGTGGAAAATTTCTACCAGCTTGATCACATTCAAATATATTGAGAAAGTAGTTTGTTACTAATAGTAAGTTTTCCACTTGAGGAAGTTTTTCATTAGGCATTGTAACATTCTTTTTCATTAAAAAATAATATTCCATTTGAATTTACTGCTGATTTAGCCTAATAATAGTACAACTGCTATCTCAGTGTGCTTCTGAAATGACCATACACTATCAATTTATAAGTACCTATTGGTCAGTAAAGAGCCAAGAATCATTAGACTGTCCTCCATCAATGTTATGATTTCTGATGATTCAGTTCCCTTTAACAGTAACTCTCCTCTCCCTTTGAATGATGAAAAGCTCAGAATTTGGCTTCCCCAACTGTCAGCTATTTGAGATAGTTTGGCTTCTATGTCCTTTTCCTTTGTAGCAGATACGCATATATCCTGCAAATCAAGAACTGTTTTTTTAGAATCTTCATTCTTCAAGAAAAAAAAGTCCTTCCTAATACTACATATCTAGTAATAGAATATTTAAAAATAACATATGAAGTTTTATAAAATAGTACAGAAATGTGTCACAACTGCAGAGATCACAATACTAATGTTACTCACTCAAATTACATGTATGGATAACTGAAAATTGCACACTTTAAAATGCATGGATATACCATTTCTATGACTTCACATTTTATTATTTCTGACTCATTATTTCTACAAGATTTAGGGCACAGATGTAGACTCATCACCAGATGAGCTCTCAATATTACCATGTTTCACTTTATAGAAACTAATAGTTTAGTTTGGAAAGGTCATCAAATCCAACATTCTACTGAAATCAGATCTTAATTCAAAATTAAGCAGATCACCTTGGAATGCTTCCATATAAATCATGTATGAATATAACAATAGGTTTTGCACACATATTTACCCTATAAAACTTGCAAACTCCATTGACAGTTTTTTCAGGTTACATGGGGGATTCTTTTGAAGTTGTATGGTTCAGAAGAAGCCATAAAGGTCCAGAAAATCATTCATATTAAATATTAATAAGCATGGAGCCTTCCCCTAAAATTGCTGATTTATTTACAAGTCTTTATAGCAACCACAGTCTTAAAAAGCTAGGTGGCCATGATCATTTGAAGTTTTGTTTGGTTTTCAGTTTTTGGTGGTTTTGGGGGGTTTTCTTTGCTTGTTTAAAAAGGGCTAAGAAAATAATAGAAAATAGAGCCAGGAAGAATGTGAAGAGATTTTCTAGAAATAAGTGTCCAAAGATTCCAGCTGCTACCTCTGTCTTTTTTCATATGAATAAGAACTTCTAAATAAAATATAAATTATTTTCAATTAATATGGTCTGATTGAGAGCCAAGGACTCCAATGAAGTAAAAAATATTTTTAACAAAGGTGATCCTTTTATAAGTAATCATATTATTTTTGCTGACAATATAAAATGAACAAGGGGGGGGGGGGGGGAAATGTATGCACCTACCTCAATATCATCTTTATGTTTAAGAATTGGTGCTTCCATGATGTTTCGAAGGCAAAAGGAATCAGATTCTATATCAAATTGATGTCCTGTTGTTTCAGCAATACGATTCCAGTGTCTTTGCTTCATTGCTTTGTCGGTCATCATTTCCAACAAAGGACAAGAATCACTAAAATCATCAATTTTTTTCTTGAGATCTAAAAATGCTTGCCAGTGCTGGAGTCCTTTAGGTAGTCTACGGCACCTGCAGTTAAGTTAAATTGATATAGGTAGTAAATGCCTTTTTTATCAAAATAGGAATTGTGTAATCATATTAAAAACAGACAAGACGATATTAAATAGCTTGTATTGAGGTCAACATTTTCTATGTAAAATTCCAACTTGTGTCAGTTAGTCTACCTTTTTAGGAAAAACTAATGCAAATGTCCTACTAACAAATCATAATATTTTACAGTTTTAACCACTGTTACATTTTTTGCAAATAAATAGAAATATTGCAGTATGCATTAAAACATAGCTTATCTGCTCCTTAACATCACAAACTCTTTATTGGCAAACAAAAAACAAAGCAAAATTAGTTAAATTTCACATATGTAATCCATGCACAAATACAGTATTTACTTCAATTGACAATACACATGGCACATATTAACATACCATGTTAGAAGGATATGACCACCTTCTCCTCTAGTTCTAGTTAGTGGTACTGAAACTATTCAAAATTATATACTCCTAATATGGAAAAACACCAGCAAAACAGTTCCATGAATATTCACCTCTTTGACCACACTTTTACAGAGCCTACATATGAAGAATTAAATAGTTGACACAGCACAGGAAATGTCCTAATGTACATGATAAAGTATATTCTTAGCAGGAAAAGTGATAAAGCCTGGATCATATTTCCCTTGGTTTTGCGTGCTTTGTCATTTATCTCTCTACCTCCCACTGATACAATGTCATGTTTTCTGTAATCAGGTACAATACAGCAGTCTGTATCTAGTTTAGACCTCCTATGTTGGTGCTGTGCGGTTGCCAGTATATTCATGTTGATTAGCTCCCTGCTTGGTGTCAAACAGAATTGTTTAATACCTGCCTGTCTTTCCTCGAGGGAGGAAAAGTATTTTGCGTCTGGTTTTGGACTACTGTGAAGTTTTGACTAATATAAAACTCATAGGCACTTAAGGTTATTATGGGAGAAATCTGGCTTCTTGAAAGTTGAAGCTAGGCAATAGAAAAAAAGTATTATAGAATGCTGAAAAAGAGGATCACAGATATGGTCAGACAGTGACATCACAGATCCCATTTTTCCTTAGAAAACAAGGCAAAACATCTACTATTTTATAAATTTCTCCATTTGCAGCCACTCTTTTCATTCATTAGTAAAGAGTTAATGTCAGGTTCGGTGATTTGGGACCCAGGAATCAGATACAGCAAAGAGGCAGATTTTGAATGACTTGCTGCAGGTTCCAGAGCTGGGAGCCCTGTTACCCTTATTGAGTCTTGTGAACCAGGACATACCATTTTACATAAAGACAAGATACTGCCAGTTAGGTGGCTTCTTTGAGAGACTCTTAATCCCTGAAATTCTATCAGCATATGTAACCTCAAATTTGAGAAATAAAAATACTCTTGGGCAGATATTTCCTTGAAAGGTTTTTAGTCTCTGGTTAACACTTCCCACTCAGAAATTCAGAAATAATGCAAACCTAAGACCCTACCTTCAACTCTGTCAAGTGTGCAATTTCAAAACTATGGAAATTCTTTACTCACCATTTTTATGCCTTATAAATACATATTAGATATATCAGTTAACCTTCAGGAAAAATGTGTATTTACTAGACTGCCATGACACCTTGGACTAGAAGCCAATAACGAAAAGAAAATTCAAGTAAAAACTTCCACTTTCTGTAGTACAAATCCTCTCCCCCTAGCTTAGGAAGGTTATGCTACTGTTTTGGGGTTACCTGAACCCATCAGTGTCATAAGCCATGAAAAACTGCCAAAGTAATGCCAAGAGGTAAGATATATTGACAAAAAGGAGAATGGAAAGAAATGATCGGTAAATAGGTAGGATGAGTACTTAAGAGCCCAAGAAAGAACTATTGATACTGAAGGTTTTTCTCTTCACTGCAGTTACAAGAGTAGTTGCCCTTTTACACACTTCTATGTGAACTACCTTAAACGAACTTCAATTTCAGAGAGTAATACAGTTTAGCTCGCGTGGAGCTCTGTGTTTCAGCAATTAGACTTCAACATTATCTAAGACTGATTTAAAGCAGTTTTAATAGGCCTGCACTGCTCTATAACTGTAGTCTAGATATACTCTCAAATACCAAATACTGGCAGAAATACAAGTGTGCATCAATTAGTCCTGCCTTTATTTTGGAAATTAATAATGAAAGATTCTGGAATATTGTTCTAATAGGAGGACTGGGGGTGCAAAGACAGTGCCAAGAAAGCTGGAGTCGGTTCAGGAAGGAGCTTCCCAAGCTTATAACAGGGCTATCAGGTAGCAGGAGAGTTGGGGACTGCACCCAATGATGCAATTATTCTGTTGTAAAATAATCCTTGTCCTAATCTTATATATTATATAGCAGATATATGTATTCTCTATATATCCCAAAATAATATATGTACTTATAAAAAATACTAAAAATAGAGCTAAATTAAAAGGTTAGAAAATACTTCTGAACCAAACTAATGACATCTAATCCTCTCAACAGTGTCAAAGCCATTTTAAGATTTCAGTATTCCTGAAAATATGGACCTTTTTTCCAAATTTGTCCTACTTAAGACACTCAGAATTGTTAATGTATTTGAAATGGTAGAAATGTTTTTTTTAAAGAATAAAATATTCTAAAAGGCTCAGAATGTTATTCTTTTATTCAGTACTTGAAATCAATAGGCTAATCCTCCCAGCTGAAGAGCTTAGCTTTTAGAAATAAACTTTCAGCTCTCCTAACCTCTTGGCTGGTTTGACTCTTAACTGATCGTATGCCCTTCTATTATCAAAACTACAAGTAAAAGGCTGGTTAAAGTATAGTGTTATTTCACTCTTCCTTGAAGAATCTTATTCCTCTATGATAAACCTTAGTCATGTAAGTTTTGTATTTAAATACAACAAATAGGTTTACTGAAGTCACGTAAAACTTAATGCATTTAACATCAGTTATAATTCATATTATGAACATACCTGTTTTGAAAATCCAGGAGTTCAGCATTAATTTTTTCAATATCTACATCTGCCCAAAGTATCTCATAATAACCATTGATATTGTTTATTACAGTATCATATAATCCATACAATTTCTGAAGCAAGCTTAACTCCTTCCTGGGAGGAAAAAAAAAAAAAAAAATCATACTTATAAATTCAGTCAGCTATTTGGATATCTCACAATAGTTAAATACATGGTATATGTAATAATACTACAAAAATTGAGGAAGATCAATTAGATTATGTTTCTTAATGTAGAAAAGAACACTTCATAAATAAAATCCACAAAGAAGAGTGGACAGTTGGTGCTAAGGACCTAATATCCACACTAAACATATTTGGGGAAGTTCTGCTTTGGTCTAGTTCTATAAAACTTCTGTTCATCGAAAAGGAACCTAGCTTACGTACCCTGAGCTGGATCTGCAGTGCAAAGCAGAGCATGGCCAGTGAGGACAATTAGTCCATTTACTTTGGAGGCACTCTCTGAATCTGAACTAAAAAGCTGATCTAAAAACAGTCAGAAAGTGTCAGATCCTCATCTGGTAATAATCATCATCAAAACATTGAAATGGCTGCTGCAGAAACTAATTCTCATTTGTACAGCTGCTCAAAAAAATTAGACTTTCATAAAAGCTCTAGTTATGTTTTTCATATATGATGACACACTGGCCTTTCTTTGCATCTTCCTCCTTCTCTCTTTGTACCATATCCTAACACATAATACTATATTTACTCACCTATTTATACATAATTGTATATATATATATATTTCTAGGCCATGTTATTCTGCTCCTCTATATAGTATTTACATGTAGTAAAACAATCTGGTATGGTTCTGTTACCATAATAAAGAAAGAAAATTATTTTTTATTGGCAAATTCATTGGACCTCTACAATTCTCTCTCTCTCTCTCCTGTTTGTTTGGGGTTTTTTATTTATTTATTTATTTTTTAATTAATTTAAGGCAATGGAAACCTTCCATATTTCAATATTCCCCTTTGATGTACCCTAAGCCTTTCTAACATACTTAATAAACACCTAAGAGAGCTGTATTTCCACAGTTACCTGACTTTATGCAAAACTTCATAGTCTGTGATAGGCAATCCAAACAACTGCTCACCAGATGAGTATGTGATAAACTTTCTCCACAGCTCATCAAAGTTAGCCTGATAAAATTAGAAATCATACAGATAAAATGAAAATTTGTTTATAATATAAGTTGTAATTTAAAATTGTCTAATAATAAATCATTAAACAGTTCTAAACATGCCTTAAAATAATTCTGGTAGAAGCAAATTCAATTGTCTGAAAATATTTTTTACCTAAAATTTTGAAGTTCTCATGTAATGCAATATTCAAATCCATATACTAAATTCAAATAGTGAAAATTTATATACGAAGTAATAATTTCAAGAAGCATTTTACAAAAATGGGAAGTGCAATGAATTCCACATCATCAAAACAAAGAAAAAAGAAAATATTTGTATCAGATGGTAAAATACACTGCCTGAAAAAAAAAAAAAAAACACTGAAGAGTGCCAAAAAATACAATTACTTTCAAAGTATAACTGCTGACCAAAGGATATGATCACCATAGAAAAATGAAAGAATGATTTTGGCAGTTACTATCCATAAGTACAAAGCATTCTCTTAGCACAATAACAAATACAGCAAATTTGACCAAAACCACTCAAATTTTCAGAACATATTAGATGCATCAGGTTTAAGTACCTTCTGTTAGTTACTTAGTGCTTTTCACAAACCTTAAATTTACATTTACCGAGTCTATATAATATGTAAGAGATCTGCTGAAAAACATCTTCAAGTTACTATAACTTGCAGAGAAAGTAAGAAAGATTAAAAATAGATTAAAGACTAGTTATGGACCCATGAACTAAGGTTCTTAACAAATATCAACGTGAAAGACAATTATCTAGTGAAAAATGTAATCTTTAAAAGATGAAAGGATTGGCTCATGTGAGTGATATGTAACCTGGCTTCTTTTCAGTCATTATGGAGTTGTCATACTTGACTTTTCCCTCTTCTACTGCTTTTATTACTTCAAGTTGATAATTTCCACTCACAAAACATGAAGAGTGAAGCAAGGTATCACACATCAATCAATCAGTCCTTCCACATTAAGGAAAATATTGCCCAATAGAAACTAAAGTCTAATTAAGATAATACTGCACAGAATATCCACCAAGACACATTTACCAAAGATTATAAAAATGTGTCTTTTTCTAAACTTGTTTTGATAAGCAATAGCAGATTTAATTTTAATTATTTGGAAACTCAACAGTTTATTTTCTTACCTGAAAGATCTGTAGCCTGTTACTGGCCTCCTGAGGTGGAATATTTGGAACCATAGGTCCTTCCTTTCAAACAAGTAGTTAACAAAAATTCAGTATTAATTCTCAAAGTGACTGAAAGCCACTGTCTATTTACAGGTTATCACAAAATGCATATTTTTTTGGTAGTCAAAATCCAATCAAGTTATGTATCTTGGTAATACAATACATACAATGGTATATCTAAGAAAAGATAACTTTTATGAAATTGAAAATTCTTTAGCTTAAATAAACGGAATAGGACTAGACTTTCATTTTACATATTTTGTTCTTTTGCTGAAAATAAAATACTTGGTGAGTGGCCTGAGATCGTCTTTTTTAATGTTGATGTGAGAGCAAAGATGCCACAACATGTGCTACAATTTCTAAATTAATTTCTCAATTAATTTCTAAATTGATATTTCATGGCAAGTTGCACCACCAGGAATTATTTTCTTTCCTTACAGAGTTGTGTGCACTGCTATTTCTTCATACTGAAAACTTTTTAGCAACCATGGCATCAAACACTCAGTAGGTCAGCAGAATAAAATTCTTGCACCCAACTGCTGCAAACCAAAACCACTGAAAAACTAAATACAAGTCTTACAGGTAACTACTAAATTAATTTACCATTTCGTATGACCTTTCGAAGTTTGATACATCCTCCTGAAAAACTGCAACTGACGCTAGCAAATTACTTTTAAATTTGGGCTGAACTTGAACCAACTCATCTTGAACTCTGATCTAACAAACAAAAGATCAAAATCAAAGTTATTCCTTTAAAAACCAAGAATAGATATTTGAGTTATATATAAACCATAATTATAAAAAAAAATAAAATTCTGAACAAAAAATAATTATTTGAAGCCAAATAGATTTTTTTTCTTTTTATGGTGCTATGTGTTCTATTTTTGAGATGAAAAGAGGAAAGAAAAAAAAACACCAACCAAAACTCATAATAAACTCTTCTCTCCACCTTTAAGTGGATGAGTTCCACTACAAGGGGGTGGGAGAACAAAAGACACAGAAAAGGGGGTGCGGGGGAAAGATCCTATTCTCTTCCATGTTTCCTTCTCTCCCTCCAAAAGGACTCTCGAAATCCAAAGTCCTCTTCATCATGGACAGCTCAGTCTTCTCTTTAACAACAGAGCAATTACTCTGTGGCACAGCATCTAACTTAATTGTTCCAACAAAATACCTACATATTTCCATCTAACCTTCTACATTTCAGAAAAAATATTCAATAAACATTGAGCTTTTGAGGGATATAAGGCTGTCCTAAGCAATAAAGGCAAATCTGCAATCACCACTTAAGGGTAAGGGCACTGGAAGAGTATGCACTTCTTAAAAACTGGTCATCTAAGAGTAGCAATCGTCCTGATCAGACAAGAATGACAGAACAACTCGAAGTGAAGGTGAGCAGAAAGAGTGAAGAGAGGCATAATTTCTCAGTTTTGTGTGGATTTTAAGCACATATCTAAAAGCTACAATAATATCTAAATATTAAAAACCTCTATAAAATTAGAAAATTAACATACTAAACAAAAGCACAGACACTAGTGTGCAACTGAGGCCACCAGTGACAAGACAGAGTGCAGTTACAATTGGTCATACACTATCATACTTTGATAAAAGCAGATGGAGACAAATGGAAAATAACATAGTTTTATATACTTACAGCTTTGGTCTGTAATTTATTAAAAGAATATCTGAGTGTATCAACTCCTTCTGATTCCTCTTTTGTAACCTCAATTTCAAATGTATTTAAAATGGCATAGGCTTCCTAGACAAAAAAATAAAGCCTTAGAAATGATGCATTTTAAGTTCATTTGCAGGAACATAGATCCAATTTGTAAGAAACATTTCAAAGAAAATCTGCTCATGTAATTTAGGCTTTTTTTTTTTTTTAAATAAGGACAATGAATAAAGAACTAGGGAACAAGAACAAAAAATATTTCTTTAAAGATGTCTTAGATGAAATCCTAGAAAAAATATACAAACACAATAAATTTAATATCAAAAATACCTAAAATTGTATAATCTTAATGGTATTTTTATTCCACTGATCTACATTCCATTTGAATGTAGATTTGCTCTGAATAATTGTGCACACTAAACTACATATTTTTAAATGTTTTGCCATATCATCTATAAAATATTTTACTATATGTTTGCCAAACTATCAAATGCCTGCCTATGTATGTTACAGAATGACTTTTTCTTATCACTTGTTCTCATTTGTAATTTGCTTGCATATCTTCTGCTTTATTATGCTCCTCTTACACATGTGGCATTATTTAAAAATAAGATAATTTTCATATTTTATAGTTTCCCAACAGGCAGGCAAAAGTTTTGCTAATGAAGACAAACAGCAGTGTGCATTACGTTAGCTGCTCCATTGACCTATAACTTCTATTCTGTGCAGTTTGTGACAGTTGATAAACACAGCTTGTTCCATGCAGATATCTGCACTTAGAACTCTTTCCTGTTCAGCTTCTGAGAGAGGTGTAGACACAACCATTGAGGTTTCAAGGGGCCTCTGGAAACTGCCTAGTCCTAAATCAGGTTGCCCAGGAGCATGTCCAGTCAGGTTTTGAATATCTTCAAGAATGGAGAGTCCACAAGCCCTCTTGGCAATCTGTTCCAGTGACTGAGCTCCCTCACAGTAAATTTTTCTTAAGTTTAAATGGAATTTACTGTATTTCAATTTGTGCCCATTGCTTCTTGTCCTGTTATTGGCTGCTGCTGAGAAGAGTCTGGTTTCCTCTTCCTTCCTAGCCCACATCAGGTATTTATACACATTGATAAAATACCCCCTGAACCTTCCTTCTCCAGAATAAATATTCTCAGCGCTCTCAGCCTCTCCTCATATGTCAGATTCTCCATTTGCTTAATCAGCTTTTGCTGAACTCACTCCAGTATGTCCATGTTTCTCTTGTACTGGGAAGCCCAGAACTGGACACAGCACCCCAGGTAAGTTTCATACCCCAGAGTAGAGGGGATCACCTCCCTCAACCTGCTGGCAACACAACTCCTAATACAGCCCAGGACACCCTTAACATTTGCTGCAAGGGCACTCTGCTGGCTTATGTTCAACTCAGTTCTTTTTCCGCAAAGCTACTTTCCCAGCCTGCACTGGTGCCTAGGGATATTCATCTCCTGGAGCAGGACTTGGCGCCCTCCTTTCTTGAACTTCACGAGGTTCCTATCAGCCCATTTCTCCAGCCAGGTCCCTCTGAAAAGCAGCATAACCATCTGGTATGTCAGTCTCTCCTCCCAGTTCTGTGTCATCTGGAAACTTGCTGAGGGTGTACTCTGCCCCATTCTCCAGTATGGACCCCCTGGGGTACATCATTACTTACTGGCCTCTAACTGATTTTGTGCCACCGGTCACAGTCCTTTGAGCCTGTCAGTTTTCAATCCAACTCACTGTCCACTCATCTACTCCACATTTTATCAGTTTGTCAATGAAAATATGGGAGACAATGTCAAAAGCTTTGCTAATGTCATGACAAAATATTCACTAGCCTCTCCTTGTTCACTAGTCATCTCAGAGAAGGCTATGAAGTTGGCCACACATGATTTTCCCTTCATAAATCCACAGCAACTATGCTCAATCCCCATCCTGCCCTACTTTTCCTTACATCAAACCCCCTGTGCTTCCATCATGTTCTAGTAAGAAATAAAATGCCTAACCACCCCATCAACAAAGTTTTAATTAAATCCACCAAGAAATAAGACAAAACATTGAAATTAATGATCAGTTGCTATAGTTCTACATTCAGTTCTTGATTTTGTCAGCTCTATACTCTTTTCATTATTTAAGGAAAGCTCATAAAAAACAAAATCTAAGTGTGACTTGTTAACATGACTAGCCCTACAGATATTAATGGAACTAATTATGTTAATATAGGAAGGGAGTAAATGTTTGCAAGATATATATTCTATAAATGGTTTCAGAAAGAACTTTTCCTAATATTCATCTTAAAGTCCCAGAAGCAGGTATAAATAAACAAGCAATGTTAATACTTCATAATTTGTATACCTTTTCTTTAGTTACAAATTCTGCGTCATTTCCTACACATGTAAAGCCTAGCAACTAGACACTGCTGAACTTAGTTATCTTGCTTGTTTTATTTAACATCTATGAGTATGATTACCATGTCCGTATCTTCACCTTGAAGTCAGACTAAGAAATAACATTTAGTAAATCTGAATATTCCTTTAAATGTTGAAATTATTGTTCAGGTACTTCCTTTACTTCTTTAACCTCTACTTCTTTTAGACCACAAAACTGGTTATATTTGCCTTCAAATAGTCTCTGTACCATTCCTGGCTTACAAACCACCAAATTGCTAAGACAATGCTTCCTTAACATAAGACTAGCAAAAGCGATGACAATCCACTGATATTGCACCCAAGTGGGGAATAGGCCAGGCCACCCTGGGCAGTGACAACTGTTATAGAAATAGACCTTGGTAATGAGAAACTTAATGCTTCTTCCCTTAATGGAGGGTTGTGGATCCCCTCACAGCCAAGGAAACCTGCATGTTCAACTACCCCTCTGAAATGCCTGTACACCAATGCATGCAGCATGGGGAACAAATAGGATGCACTAGAGATCTGTGTGCAGTCGCAGGGCCATGATCTCTTTGCAATCGCACAGATATGGTGGGATAGCTCACATGACTGGAACACTGTCATGGATGGCTATGTACCTTTTAGGAAAGACAGGCCAGCAAGGTGAGGTCGCTCTTTATGTGAGAGAACAACTGGAACGTATTGAGCTCTGCATAGGGGGGGATGATGAACAGGTCAAGAGCTTATGAGTAAAGATTAAGGGACAGGCTAACATGAGTGACACTGTTTGTGGGTGTTTACCACAGGCCAGCTGATCAGGAAGAGCAAGTTGATGAGGCCCTTCTACAGGCAGCTGGAACAGCCTCACAGTCACAGGTCCTAGTTCTCATGGGAGACTTCAACAACCCTGGTATTTCCTGGAATGACAACACAGCCAGGAACACACAGTCCAGGAGGTTCCTGTAGATCATTGACGGTAACTTCTTTTCACAAGGGGTGGAGGAGCCTACGAGGGGAGGAGCACTGCTGGACCTGGTACTAACTAACAAAGAAGGGCTGGTTGGGGTTGTGAACATTGGGGCACGCTTGGCTTCAGTGACCACAAAATGGTCAAGTTGCAGATCCACCGCGCATTCAGAAGAGCTAACTTTAGCCTCTTCAAGGACCTACTTCAAGGAATCCCATGGGTCAGAGCTCTAGAAAGTAGAAGGGCCAAGAGAGCTGGTTAATATTCAAGAACCACTTCCTCAAAGCTCAAGATTGGTGCAACCCAATGAGTAGAAAATTAAGCAAAGGAGCCAGGAAGCCTGCATGGATGAGCAAGGACTACTGGAAAAACTCAACTGGAAGAAGGAAGTTCACAGATTGTGGAAAAAGGGACTGGCCACTTGGGAGGAGTACAGGAATGCTGTCAGAGCAAGCAGGGATGCAGCAAGGAAAGCTAAGGCCCACTAGGAATTAAACCTGTCAAGGGATACCAAGAACAACAAGAAGGACTTCAAATACATTAGCAGCAAATGGAAGACCAGGGAAAATGTGAGTCTGCTGCTCAATCAGTTGGGCACTGGTGACAGAGGATATAGAGAGGGCAGAGCTACTGAATGCCTTCTTTGCTTCAGTCTTTACTGCTAAGGCTGGCCCTCAGGTATCCCAGACCCTGGAGGTAAAAGCGAAAGTCTGGAAAAAGGAAAACATTTTCCTTGGTTGATGTGGATCGGGTTAAAGATCTTTTAGCCAAGATGGATACCCACAAATCTATGGGCCCTGATGGAATGCACCCATGAATGCTGAGAGAGCTGGCAGATGTCATTGCCCATGTGTCGTACACAAAAGCCACTATCATCTTTGAAAAGTCATGGAGATCAGGAGAGGTGCCTGAGGACTGGAAGAAAGCCAGTCACTCCAGTCTTCTAAAAAGTCAAGAAGGAAGATCCAGTGAACTACAGGCCAGTCAGCTTCACCTCCGTCCTTGGAAAGATGATGAAACA